>CATIWR010174333.1:0-26647 GCA_949677035.1 Omphalea diandra
TATATATATATATATATATATATATATATATATATATATGTATACATAGAACTTTATTATGATTCTCTATTCCAACTGAAATCAAACAGTGCGATCAATAATTACATTTTTATCTCACCTGTCTTTGACGACGAATCATAGTAGACAAATCAGTGTATGGAAGTTTTGGATCAATTTTGCACTCCATAAGGATACCTCCATCATAGTCTTTAATATACCTGGATTGAGACAACTTACAGATGAACTAGATGCACAATGATAATACGTAGATGGATATGTTGACAAAGGAAAATTCATAGATCATTAGCTCACAAATCCCTATAAGATAGATGCTTAAACCCCCTGAGTTACAAGAAGTCCCCAAGCAATTACAAGTAAAAAGATTGAGCAGTACTTACTCAACTTTAAGCCTCGCCTTCCCAACTTACCACCCCAAAATAAACATTTTCACAGTAACACCATTAACTCTTGCTAAATCACTAGAACAAGATACAAAGAGAACACTTTAACAGTCAAAAAGTCATTGCTGAGGTTTGTGAAATAACAATACCCATGCCAACGATCCTTCTCCAAGTAAATCTCTTTGGTAAAACCCTACAGTTTAACAAAGAATAAATTATCAAGAAATGCAACCTGCTATATTCAGCAAAATGATATACTAGGAAAAATATCAGGAGTATCAATTGAGATGAAAGTATGCTAAACATCAGTGATGAGATTAACCGCCATGATCTCAAAACCACACCAAGTTTCATAGATTACTGTAACCACTAACCAATAATATAGTAACATCATTTTTTTTCTTTTTTTAAGAAAAAAGCCATTCATACAGTCAAGTAAATATAAAACCAAATACAAAGCAATAAAGAGACAGAATTCTCAGTAACAAACACAGTAAGAAGGTTGAATTGAAATCAGGTTGGTTATCAAACACTCATTTTCACTTTCCCAAAACATAATCAAAGGCAGATATTGCTAATACCATTCTATACATGAATCCAGACATAATATGGCCTTGCCATTTCAAGTTGCTAGAGAAGAAGAACAAGTATGGCAAGATTATAAAACATAACCTGTTTGATAAAATAGCCAACAGCATTATTGTCAGCATATGTCAGAAAATGTGTGAGTCCATCAACATCACGTGCGTGCTGTTTCAAATGATTCATCAATCTTGTACCATAACCTTTTACTTGTTCATCTGCAGTGATTGCACAAAAAGCTATCTCCCCAAACTTTTGGCTGTGGTTCCAGAGGAAAAGAGTGTCAATTATAAGACCAAACGGTTTCTCAATATACAAATAAAATCATAACAAAAATTTATCAATTATTGCCAAGTATTGCACAGTTCTAGCAATAGAGTTATAAGATAAATTTGAACTCCAAAGTCACCAAGGTGGAATCATTTAACCTAATAACAGTCTCACTAGGACCGATCCAAGCTCCAGATTATAATCAATTAAACTGAGATCAGATAGTTCACTCATCAGACGAAGCTATATCACAGCACAGACAAAACAAAAGTTAATTGAAAACCCTTTTACTTCTCCCCAGCCAGTTCTAGCAAAGAAAACTAATTAAGAATAGGGAGGTTTGCTTCCAACTGAAAAATGTCTAGTGACAGGTACAGGAAAACATGGCATAGCACGGTGCACAATATGAATCAGAATCCAACCTGACATATGGACGATAAGTGATGCCACCAACAACCTGATTCCGTCTGATAACCATTACGGACTTATGGCTTCTGCAAATCAGACAACCAAAAAAAAAAGATATATATAGGAATTAGAAAATAATGTTAGCTAAAAGGTGAGTTAACCACAATGCCATACATGTTATCGAATTACCTATCCATGACGAGACGCACAATATACTCCTTTGGCATGTTGGGCAATTGCCTGGCAAATATGTTCTTCAATCCTATCAACCTGATAAACACAAAAGTGCATTAAGATTTTATGCATCCAGAATTTCCCAAATTCCTTAAATGCAATGCCATCAAACATGAAATGGACCGTCAAAGACAACAGAGAATGTTCATAAATAAAAAAAAATCAGATGCAGCAAAAAATATTCGAAGAAAAGAGAACTAGATACCAAACCATATGGTCATCAATACCATCATTTGAAAGGCACACAAACTTGAGTCTTCCTGCTTCCTCCTGAAACATTCCGATTTGATGAAATCCACAAAGTTAACATAACACTAAAAAAACCAAAAAAAGATGATTTTTTAAAATATGGTAACATTGTTTAACATAAAGGAATGAACTTCGAAACGAAATACCCTAAATTCACAACGTAAAGAGACATTACCTCTCTCTTCAAACTTTCTTCTCTAGCGCTATAAGCTCCACTAGTCTGCAAATTCTCCGTAAATATCTTAACTGCGTCCTCCTTTCCCACTATCCCCGCCACGGAGCCACCCGCCGTGGTGGACCCCACGGCCCCAGGCCCCGTGGGGCCCCCATCCTTCCCGCCATCAAATTTCTCAATCTTCATCGTCGAATTTTCAGTCTTCAGCTTAGTGTTCCGACCGATGCCCCCACTGGAGCCACCACCAGAGGCTCCAGAATTGATCTCCAGACGAGCAGTAGTGAAAGTGCGCATAGAGGAGTCGTTGTCGAATTCGTCATCATCGTCGACGACGGCGTCCGAATCGTCAGCGTCAGAGTCGGAGTCGGCTCCTCGGGCCGAGATGCTTTCCAAGTCGTCGTTGGACGTGAGCGCGCCGTCGCGGGTGTCTGCGGAGAAAGATGAAGGGGGGAATGGGGGCGCGTGTTCCTCAGACGCGGCCGAGGCGGCCGCGGCGAGCTTGCGCTTGTGGATAGAGGAGGTGGCGGAGGCGGAAGCGGAGTGGGAAGGGGATGGAGACTGAGAGCTGCGAGACCGGTTGGGTACTGTTAAGTGAGAGTGGCTGTCCATTGACTTGAATTGAGTCGGCGAGTTAGGGTTTTGCAGAGCGATTCGACGATTGAGAGGGCGAAAGTAAAGTAACTGCTGTCGTTGCAACAGTTGGCCCACATGATCGTTTTAACCTAAACGATATCGTTTTGGGTAGTTTCAAAAGGATCCCTCATTGTGTTTTCTGTTTATATATATGTCCTTAGAAATTTTATTTTTTTATTTAATTAAGAAGATATTAATTTATGTCAAACTATTAGTGATTTAATTCTAAAATATTAGGAAAAATTTTGCATTCGTATATGTGATGGTTGATTTATTTCATTGTATATTTTTAAGAAACTTATTAAAATTTTCATAATTCTATTTTTGTCAGCTTTTTAACGGTTTTTATATTATTGGTGAGTTTATCTCTTTATTATTTTATCATTTTTGTTATTTTATTTTATTTTATGAAATTTTTGAATCACGGTAATAATAAGTAAAAACATAATGGCTCTACAAGTTTAGCTAAAAAAAGAAAAAAAAAAAAGCTGAACTCAATATTCCACTATCTTGATGTTTGTTTGAGACCATATAGTTGGCGTAACTTTCTGAAAAATTCATATACACTTCTTCGTCTAAAAAACCATGTAAGAAGACATTGTTGATGTCGCGTTGCTGTATAGACCATGATTCAGAAGTAGCAAATGCCGAAAACATTCTCACAGTAACTAATTTAGCTACAAGAGAAATGCTTTCTGTGTAATCCAAGTCTGCAATTTGAGTATATTTCTTTGCCACAAATCTTGATTTATAGCTGCCTATAGAACCATCAGGTTTAGTCTTGACTTTATAAACCCATTGACATGCTTTTTGCTGGTAAGGTCGTAGTGAGTTTTCAGGTATTGTTTAATTCTAGTTGCATTACATGAACCCAGTGATCATCATTCTTTGCATTAGGATATAACAAGTAGGTTCGTGAATGTTGGAGAGATCAAGAAAAGAAATGTAGCTATAGATGAAAAGAAATAAAGCAGGTGGGAGACCGTTACCTGTTTCAAGAGCCTGAGTAAAATAAGCACTGATTTAATGTTCATATCTTATAAAATCACATGCAGCTCTTGATCCCATTTTAAGAACGCAATCTGATCGGCAGTGTTCTCCAACGTTTTTAAATATAAGGACCATTTACTTTGTAAAATTCATTTGGGTAAAATCTCTTAATATGGTAAACGGATCTAAGTCTAATTATTCTCAAATTGAATTTGTTTTATATCATATTTTTTTTAGACTCGAATCAGATTAATTACGAAATAAAAAATAAAAATATATGCAATTGATATACTACTCTCTCTATTTCTGAATAACTGACGTTTTAGAGATGTATTTAAATTAAAAAAATAGTAGCGGAGTCAATCGAAAGAAGGGTTTCTGAAGCCTTCGTGAAAGACTATCGCTACACAACTGAATTGGATGTGACTAGAAAAGCAGGATTTTTGTTCCATCCATTGATCTAGTTGGAGTGCAAGGAAATGACATTAATTAAGAATAATTTCAATCAATATGAATTAATCTATTTTTTATTTATCTTTAGCTAAAACTCTACTATTAACACTAACAAGAAACAATTAGAGAGAGAGAGGGGTTGATGAAATAAATTTGAAAAAAAAATAATTAATATTATATATGTATTCTAGCATGACAATTATATTGAAATGAAATCTCTTTTTTAAAACATCTGTTATATCATATTTTTTTGAGATTCAAATCAAATTAATTATGAAATAAAGAATGAAAACATATGCAATTCATATGCTACTTCTTTCATTTTTGAATAATTGACATTTTAGAGGTGTCTATTTACATTTTAAAAACAATTAATTAGTAATAATTTCAATCAATATGGACTAACATGTCTGTAATTTGTATTTAGTTAAAACTCTATTACTAACACTAATAAAAAAGTAATTATTACGAAGAGAGAGAAAATTTGAACAACAATTGTATTAAAATAAAATCTATTTTTTAGAGTAAAAGAAATTATGTGTGTACATATATAGGTGATGTTTCAATTATTACTATAATTTTTATTTATCCATAATTATTGCACTTTCAACCTTTAAATTAAAAATTCAATGTTTCTAATCATTTTAACTTGCAATTAATACTTACACCGAAAACTATAAAGATTTATTAATCAATTATAAAAATAGTAACTATATCCATCATCATTGATCATTTTTTATATTGTCATCAACTAGTAAGGATCTGTCAAATTTAATAACTTACATAGATTTATTTCTTATACTCTTTAAACGGACATTTTACAGCTGAAAAAACTAGACAATTAAGTTCATAGATTACTTTCATGAGTCCTTAAATTTGAAGTAAGGAAATTAGAGGATGATAATTGATTAAACACATGATGGATTATAAGCAGTAATACTACTAGTACCAGTAATAAACATCCTTCTTTTTCTCTTACTAGTACCAGTAATAAACATCCTTCTTTTTCTCTTTGTATAAAGGGTTATAATCGCTTTGATTCGCAGCAGACTTCCTCCTCTTACTACTAGACATTGCATTCTTCTTGGTCTTTGGCTCTTCTTCTTCACTCGGGATGTAGTTTACCAGCGGTGCTAATCTTTTTCCAGTCATAATCTCTCTTTTCTCCTCTAAGTTCTTCCTGAATTATGTTCTCATATGTTTTATTAAGAAAATAATATGTTTTATTAAGAAAATAATCACTTTGTTAACATCTGAATTTGATTAGGCTAAAAGCTGAAAAAATAAAATAAAATAGATAAAACACAAAACTGAAGTGAACACCAGATGTTTTTTTTTTTTTTGAAGTATATCAGCAAAATAATAACATTACATAAGTTAGAAAATTCAGTTAAAAAAAAAGAAAAAAACCAAGAATTTTGTTAAATATCTATATATTATCTTTATTATGTATAAAAGAGTGAATGAGTGGTACAAATTTTTTTTAAAAAAAAAAGATAAAATTTTAATTGATGATGATAATTATTCCTTATTTTCATTTGTTAAGAAAAAATTGATTTGATTAATTTAGAAATAATATTTAAAATAGAGAATTCTTAATAAAATTGAAAAGTATCAAATCTATAAATAGATAATTATTATTTGGAAAAAGTGAGAATTATATAGCATGGGAAAATATTATTAAAATATTTTTTTACTTAAAAATGATTAAATTTTGTGAGATATAATAATTATATTTTATATGAAAAAAAATAATTCATTGTGTTGATTTAATGCTATTTGAATGTGGATGTAAACAAATGTCTTTTTTTTGCTATTTATTTAGCCTTAACTTACTTGAGTTATACATGCTATTCCCATTAATCCAGAAAAACAAAAATTATGATGTGTCAACTATTAATTTAAAGCAAACGATGATGAGGGGTTACTCTTACCCAGCCTCCAAGTGCTGGCCAAAATGATGAGGAGGGACAATTTGATCTAATACACCATTATCAACTTTTTCATAGTTACCATCTTCATACAAAGCCTGCAAATATAATACTTCATATATAATAATTATAGGATTAATAATTAAAATAAAGAAAATAGGGGAAAAAGACCTTAATGGAAATCACAAATCTTTGATTTCTAAGCCAATTCACCATTTTTGTGCATCCACTTTCATCATTTAACGAGCTAGCTAATATTATTTTATATAATCAAATAGCAGCAGTAAAATAATTAAAGAATTCAAACCTTGAACCATTTCCTTGCAGCATCATAATCTACAGGATTGATACCATCAAATAAATTAGTTATGCTCGCTGCAGCCTTTCCTTTTCCTTCAATAATCAGGCACTTTTCTTCCTTCAAAATTATGAAAATTAAAACAACCATATATGTTTGATTCGTTAAGTAAACAAAATCCATTAATATAGGCTTAAACGAAACTCTAATAATCAGTTACTGATTAATTACTTCGAGGTTAGCTTTCACTATAGCATGCATGGCATCGACAAATCCACAGCCTCCTTGCTCTTCCTCATCATCCATAAATGTTGATTTGCTTTGTGCATCAGAGCTAAGCAGTTCATATGTGGAAGCGGACGAGTCTACTGATTCTGCAATGTCACATATATATTTATACGTTAATGCCATGCAGTGTTAACTAATAATTATAACAGGAACTTGTCAATATCAGAAGTTGTACGTAACTAGATTTGCTACCTAAGAATTTCCAAAAAATATTATTAATCCAACATTAAGCCTATAATCATAGGATCAGTAATGCACATCAGTGTGACGATAACAGACAGACACGCATGTGCGAATTAAATCAGTCTATTATGATTATATTTAGTTTATTTTATTACACTTGCGATGAGTTCAATTATCTTAGCACACTATCTAAATTTTATAATTGACTATCATAACAAAGATTTTGAGCAAAAGTTAAATGCGTCATCAATAATTCCAAGCATGTCATTGTTAGGGTGAAAAAGTCATATTATATATTTAGAGAACATTAGAACTTTGCCATTAAATATTATTTGAAATTAAATCTACTAAATAAAACAAGTTATATATTATTGATTATCTTAGCATATGTAATATCTAAATTTTATAATTAACTTATAATGACGATGAAAAACAAAAATAATTTTTTTTTTATATTTTAAAGTATATTAGAAAATTAATATTATAATCTAAAGAATCTTAAAACTTTATCGTTGAGTATTATTTGAAAACTATCACAGTCAACACTTAAAGTTTAAATTTATTAAACAAAACAAGGTATATGTTATTGATTATCTCAGCATAAATAATATCTAAATTTATTCACGTTTCTAAAATATTAGGATTTTGTGATAAAATTCATATTATACATCTAAAAAATCTTAAAATTTTACTGTAAAATATTATTTGAAAACTATCGTAATCAACACTTTTAAATCTATTATTATATCAGCATAATAATATTTAATTTCATAATTAACTTATAATGAAAATGAAAAGCAAAAGTTAAATGTGTGTCATTCACGTTTTGAAGCATGGTAGAATTTTGTGATAAAATTAATATTATGCATCTAAAAGATCTTGCAACTTTATTGTTAAATATTTTTAAAAATTACCATAATCAACATTTTAAAGTTTAAATCTAAAAAAAATAAATTGTGATAGAGGTTTAGGGATATAAAGATTACTTAATAATATCACTAGTAATACTGTTAGGATATTTTAATAGTATACATTAATATAATTTTAAAAGTTTGCGCGCCAAAAAATTAAATTAGTCACGTGAAGAAATTTGATGATCTCGTTATTATATTGTAATATGTCTTAAAAAAATTATGCGCCAAAAAATTAAATTGTAGAGAAAAAGAAAATTTAATGATCTGATTATTAATATTTAATATATGAAAATAATTTTTGAAAATTAGATAGGAAAACAAACAACTGTCAAAAAAATTGTTGTTTTAAGTTAACATACCTCATCATGGCAATAATTATCTAAAATCAATGAAGAAAATCTTTTTTTTTTTCTTTGGAGGCTAAAATCTCTTTGAATTATATTTTATGGATTGATAGCCCTGAAACTACTTGGAATTGCATGTGTGACAAGAAGTGCACAAATGCATGCAAGAAGCTTTCTGATCGAATGAGCAAAACAAGCTCTCTGTGATCAAGAAGAAGTAAAACAACAAACGAAACCATCAGGAAAGTTTCTAAAAAAAATTATAATTCAAATAAAACTCGGATATGTATGACATGGAGGTGCATATCAAGATCTCACCTTCCATCTTTCTCTTGGTGTCATTTTCCACAGGTTTGCTCATTTTCAGATCTGCAATCAAATCCTAAACAAATTCTACTTATCAAATACTAATCAATCAAGTATTATAAATAAGAATAGCCAAGCAAGATAAGAAGAGCAAGGTATGAAACTGGTCAGAAGAAACCTGCCAAAACCATGCAAGACTGAACACAGACACACACTCTCCTGATTCAACACAGATTGATAATGTCAAAATAAGGGTGCAAATGGGAAATTGAAGACTAAAAATTTTTCAGGGTGTGGTGGTTTTAGGGCTCATTAATGAACGACACATGCTGTTAGATTCGTTCATGGGGGGGGCCATTCAAGCTAATGACAAGATACATTTGGTAACCCTTAATGGGTTACCTTGAATAGCATAGTATATATCTAACCACCGAGTGTATGAACCTTTATACATGTTCAAAATTGAAATACATTTACTTATATATAAAAAAAAAAAGAAAAAGAAAAAAAAATTGAACTATATTTCCTTTTCGAAAACCAGCTAGATATCCACTTCGCAGGTGTCATCGTGGTTAAAAACAAAACGGGTTCCAATTGAGTACAATACAACTAGGTAAAAATTTCATAACATTGAGTATTATATAATCATTTAATAAATCAAATTTAATAATATAATCATATATAAAATAATAATTTATTAATTTATTTTAATATTATTTTTTAAGTATAAAAATATTTGTATTCTTATTTAATATAAATATTATTAAAAAACTAATTACTAAAAATAATTGACTAAATGATATGCTTCATTTCAAATGGAAAAATTTCTTTGGTATATTCAATGGATCTACTTAGATTTTTTTTTTTCAAGAAAAATTCAGTGATATAATAATTAATTTGTAAAAATTTTATAATTTTAAAAATTTAAACATGGATAGAGTTATGCGAAAGTTAAGGGTAAATGGGTCCCCTGAATTTTCAAAAAAAAAATAGGGATTTAATAATTAATTTGCAGAAATTTCCACAGTCCTTTAAATTTTGATATATTAAAATTTTTTTAATTCTTAATTTTTTGACATATTATTTTAGCTCCTCAAAAAATATATTATATATTATAATAATTATATGTATCGATTTCAAAATATAAAAAATAGAAAAAAGTATAATTTATTAATTATAATTAGAATCCTTGAACAAAATTTCTATATCTGTTACTGAGGTACACATAATAATTATTACTTTTATATATTTTATTTTTGTATTCTTTTTATACTCCCACCTATTTTTTTTTTATTCATTAGATGTAATGCATTAAGATAAATCAAATCTACAGTGATTATACATTATATTCATGGTCTCGCATACATTGGATATATGTATATCCTGCATTAAAAATTGGATAAATTATAAATTTGGAGTTGAAATTTTTTAATATTTTTCTATTTTAATGTTTAGACTTTTTTTTATTTAATCAAGTTTCTAAATTAATAAAATTATTTTTAATGTTGTGTTTTTTAATCTAAACAATCAATAACTATCACATGAAAATTCATCTAATCTGATACCAGATTGTATATATTATTTCAATTAATTGTATATGGGTACGTAATTTATTCATTCTAAATACAAAATTTATTTTTTATTTTTAATATATATTTGAACAATTTTTGTTTTTATAATGTAAAATTTATTCAAATATATACAAAAAGTAGCAAAAATGGAATAAATTTTATATTTAAAGTTAAAAAATTATATATCTAAATTTTAGATATATAATTAATTAAAATAATATACAAAATTCGATACTATGTCAAATGAATATAATGAATTTATGGATTTTTCCATTCAAATCAAAAAAAATATTACATTAAAAATGATTTTATTAATTCAGATACTTAATTAAATAAAAAATTATCTAAATATCAAAATATAAAAAATTAAAAAGTTTAAACATCAAACTTATAATTCACCCTTAAGAATTTCGACATGCATAAGGATGGATGACCCGCCCAAGTGAAAGTAGAGTACGTACACTGACACCCGAATTTAACACTTGTTTTTTCGGGGTCAACACACTTGAATTTAACCAAAAAAAAAAAAAAACGTTTTTGTTTGGGGTCAACACAGCCGTATTTAACACTTCTCATTCCTCAGATTTCAAGGGTTAATCACTATAAACCTTTTATGATTTACTATTTTTAATTAAATGAATTTTCATTTTTCAAATTCGTATGAAATAAATTCTTACACTTAATTTATTGCACTAAAAGATTATTTTGTTAAAAAATTATGTCAAAAGTCTATAATACCATTAATTTTATGCTAAAATTTCTTTCTCCACCATCAACTTCTCTCTCACACTAATCTCTTCTGAGTCTTAAATACTAAAGTCAGCTAAATACTAACTTAATTCAAACTTTTTTATTTTATTTTTCCATATTCTTTTTGTAGAAATTATAATTTCATATTCTATACAATCTCAAATTTGCTAAAAAATTCGACAGAAAAATCAGTAAGTAACAATCTGAGATTAAATTAATTTCTTCATTAAACTTACCATCAAATGTCACATGTTATAAAAATCAATGATTATAATTAAAGCAACCTATAATAAAAATTGTGAATAATTGTTATTTGAACTGATATAAAATTTAAAATTATTTTCAAAATTGAAAAAATAATTTGGTTTTTTTAAAAAAATTCAATTGATTCTGAGTTTGAAAAATGCTTTTATAACATACACAATAATTATATAATAGTAAAGTTTAACAAAATGATATTACTTTTTAATTTAAATTTTAATTATGGATATAACTGACGCAAGCTTATTCAATTTCAAGTAAAATTATCTTGTTTGAAAAATTTAAATACAAATGTAGAAATTAGAAAAACTTTTAACTTTTTGTCATTTGGCCAAAAATTTAAGTTGCGAAAAACAGATTTCTCTTTACCTGTTGAGGAAATTCCTAAGAGAAATAGATTCCACCTCATATCAAGAGTTAAGAATATGCTCTGTATATCCAAAAAAAATAGAATGAAAAAAAATTATTTTACTAAATATTTAATATCTTAATTTACTTCCAAATTTTAAGAATGAGATTTCAAAAAATTAAAACATCTAACTCTTCATTTTATTATATGATGAATAAAAATATTAAAATCCTGAAACATTCCTCTTACAATGAGATTTTTTTTTTTTCATTTTCTGATGCAGCCAAACATGCCATAAAAGATGGGGAAAACACATCCCATCCCAGTTCCAACCTCTTTTCTGTTATTTTTCTCCAACCAAGCCCAGGGGACTTTTTGTACGTTCAGAACCAACAGATAATGAAAAAGTAAAGTTAATTTCATTATGAAGTGGCTGCACGCTAGAAATTTTAAGCTCATTGGTGGATCAGTTGAATGAATAACTGTGATTTTATAAGGCTGTACTTTACCAACATCTTTATAGAGAATATAAACCTGTAAAATAATAAGACATTTTAAGTAATCAACAGATTACATTGACATAAACAAATCAGGAAATGCTAAGTTACAAATGATATCAGCGTTGCAGGGCAAATCATCTCGTTCTTCACCTCTTCTCCATTTTGGGATCAAATGTCTCCTCGACTATGGTGGCTTTGTATATGAAAAAAATAAGAAAGCTCACCCAGATGATTTAGCAGAAGTATGCCAAATGTGCGAGGCGTAGTTAGAAATCATTCAATCTGATCTTGGCCTGTTAGAACCACCTTTAGGATTGTTATATAGCGGTAGCACCCAACGCGACCCATGTTTCCTTCTGCCACAACAACGCCAATAAATTACAAAAACCACCACCACAAAACCTATTGGCATAGCCCATCTGTATCCCAAAAAGAAAATACGTTAAATGAAAAATATGAGTTATCATCAAATTCCTCTTAGCACAGTCTTGAAGTATTCTGATCAACATAATGAAATTCATCAATTGGCAAATCAAAATGACATAAAACATGGCTCAACAAGCTTGGCTAGCGTCCATAGTGTTATGCCACAAAAGGAATAGAAGACTTACAACTTTTGACTATAAACTAATGTGATATTGTTGCTTTAATGCTTACAAACAAAATGCAAAACTTTCAGAGAAGAAAATAACATCATCAAGTTCTGCTCTTAAGCAGGTAATAACGAGATAAATGCAATTTCACAAGTAGAAAAACAACTTCTTAATGTAAAATTGGTCTTTTTTAATTGACATGCAAAAAAATAAAAGCTACGTTACCTGTCCAAATCAAGGATAGGGCTGTAAACAATTGTTTCCCAAGTTGATACAATAAAATGCCAGACTGGATTGTAATAGAGAGATTCTGAAGACCAAAACATTCTTGTATATGTCTCCAAGAAGATGAAAAGTATCCACGCACCCGTTTCTATCAAAATGAACTTTATGATAAATCGGCCCACTACCACCATGACCAGCGAGAAGGCCACCAACCAATTAAAGAGCCTCTGGTTGTATTCCTTTATAAATAGAGATTTTGACTTCCCCAACATCTGCAGGGCACACAATACATTCACAAATGAACAACCCAGTGCATCAGTTGAATGAGCAAGCAAAATTTCAGAATGCAAAGAAATCATTATAAAACAACACTGATTCACCAAATGACATTAAGTCCTTAACATTTTATAGTGAAACAAGTCTATCAGGTAGCAGTGATATTCCCAAGGACATCAAACATTGAAATAATTTTGTATTTCAGTTGGCATTTGACAATTTCCTTCATTTTGATAATTTTGATATAAACACCAACACCATGTTTAGAATAAATCATGTAAAAGAATTCAATTTTATTCTATTGGTAGAGGTCATCAATTAGTTTTGTGATAGAATCACATGTTTGAATGATCATTGAAGTAATAGAATTCAGTTGAATTATAGTGTTTGGGACATTTGAAAATGAATTTTGTTAAAATAATTGACAATTTTCATCATTTCAATAATTTCAATATGAGCACCACGCCCTGTTTAGAATAAATCATGTAATAGAATTCAATTCGATTCCATTGCTAGTGTTCATCAATTAATTTTGTGATAGAATCACATGTTTGAAATGACTCTTAAAGTGATATTTCAGTCGAACTAGTGCTTGGAATAATGAAGAACTAAATTTCACTTATGTAATTTCCCACAAAACTGAAGACAGTTGTTTTAAGGATGTTTTTAATTTTTTTAAAAGATGGCCTGCCACCACCCCACCAAATTCTTGCAAAGACATCCGATTCTTGCAAAATGCCATATTTGAATGGAATTCTATCACTTCAAAGATATTAAAGAAACCTGATATTCCATTTTAAAACCTTCCAAACACACAATCTGAAAGGATAGGAAAGCAGCGGTGACATTTGAGCTCCACTTCCTTTCAGAAAAAGATCCAACTCAACATCGAAGCACCTTAAAGCTGATTAAGTAAAACAAATTTGGAATATATGGAAAAACCTAGAAAAAGAAGGGATGATAACTAAAGGAATAAGATAACCAATTAAAAAGAG
Organism: Omphalea diandra; assembly: GCA_949677035.1. NCBI lineage: Eukaryota > Viridiplantae > Streptophyta > Magnoliopsida > Malpighiales > Euphorbiaceae > Omphalea > Omphalea diandra. The sequence goes on from CATIWR010174333.1 coordinate 14,180, forward strand.
CATGTCTAACCTTCATCATACGCTGCTCATAGTTTACTTTTGAAGGTCCAATGCAATCCTGCTCAAAACTTTGATTGCATTGCAGAAAACCAGCATTGAACTTTGCCATGGAAGGAAGTCTGAGAACTTGAAGGTGGTCCATTTTGTCCTCACACCCAGTATACAACGCCTCGCAGAGTTTTGCGGATTGATACTCATTCGCCAATATGACATTCTTATAAGCCTACATTGAATTCCACAGCAAATATCTGCATAAGATCAGAATATGTTGCACAATTTGTAGCCCTAGACTATAAAATATAGCAAATTTTCTTCCAGGAGAGGTTCCTGCAAAATATTAACAGAAAACATTTTGAACTTCAAATTCTAAATACACGTTACACATGCCACATCTGGCACTGCCGGAACTGAAATCTCCAGGTGATTTATATCTCAACCATGGAAAAATTTAGGGTGTAGGCATTATTAATCAGATCTTGAACTTCTGCCTGACATATACAAATACCATACTATTCTCTTTTTGTCAAGAAGGTTAAAGGGAAAAAAATACAATTTTCAGGCAACTAAAGATTGTTCATTTAAAACTTGTCAAGCAGCAAAACACTTTGCAGTGTCCTCTCTCTCTCTCTCTCTCTCAAGAAGGTTCAAGGGAACCAATACAATTGCCATACAAGTTAGTTTCATTTATGTACTTGTTCATTTGAAACCTGCCACTCAGTAAAATACTGAGCAGAGAATGTAGTTTTACTTCTCTGGATAAATATACAGCTTAATGATTTTATTTAGCGAGACAAGAACCAAAATATAAATACCTTCTCTATTTCCTCATTCAGTTGCATGACAGATCTCTTTGCATGGTGACGGCCAAAATGCTGTTCATCAAAAGCCTTCATTGCTTTCCCTGTAGAACTTTCATGGGCATCTTGCAAAGATTGCTCTGGGAGAGGTAAACTTAATTTTGCCATTGTTTCAGTGTATAGCTTTAAACACCGCTCAAGAATACCCTTGTTGAAAACCTCCACGAGAGAGCCTGTTGATGGAATCTCTCCTTTATTCAAGGCATCAAGAATCTGAAAATGTTAATATGAAAGCTGAGTAAATGTCTATGGGAAGCATCAATAAAACTAAGATTTCACCTATGATCATCATTCCTTTTCCCTTTTTCTCACTTCTATAATCTAAACAAATTAAATATCACAGTTGGTAAAATAAGTTCATTACTGTCCAACAGCTATCAACACATTGCATTCCGACATGCTTAGGACTTAGTGCCATATGTTCAGTTCATCATCCAATTGCTACCATTAAGCACATTTACATAAATATAATAGAAGTCAACCAACATTTCAACAGTTCAATTGAAAGGGCAATTTTGTAATTATTGGCCAGATCATGGGTTATTTGAGTGGTAGAAATGCAGTGGCACTGCTGTAATTTTTTGCTTGCTTCTTCTTCCCCTGTACTTCCAAAACAACGACGTTTTGGTTTCTCTTTTTTCATTTCTCTATTTCTCAGTCGCGCCCCCTTTTTCTTCTCTTCTCTGCTCCTCTCGCCCCTCTGGCTTTTCTATGATTTCGATTCTTCTTCACTGCCTTAAAGTACCAAAAAGAAGGCCACACAACACAGGACAGGTGATAGTAAAACTATGTACACCACTTTCATTTCCTTATTTTCACTCCAGAAACCCTAGTGTTAGAATATAGATGGAAACTGCTATGAGCTTATGAGGCATATGTCACATTTAGTTGAAATTTTGGGGCATCTAAGCAATTTGATATTATCATGAAATTCATTACCCTTGTAACCTCTATAAAGTTTATTTTACCCCCTCAGGTTTAAACTTAAACCTGTGCTTTACAATATGGACAAACCAACAGACAGCCTAGCTAGCCAAAAACTGCTACCCACAACAATTATACCCCCCATAAATGTGAAAATAATAGCCCTCAATAAAATTAAGGCCATGGGTTGGACGCAAAAATATGGAATGTACCATGAAACCGACAAAGTTTGAAACAAAATTTAACACAATTTCTTTCATGTAAGTTCCACTTTACACGACACACGAAGTTGATATAAACAAAGTTACCTGCTCGAGGAATGCTACAAACTCTTGTCCATTTAGAAGTTTTCCCTGCACAATCTTTGGGCGAATAATGCTGGCAACAAGTTCCTTCAGTTTCTCCCTCCTTTTAACGTATTCCTGGTCGAGCTCAACATCCTTCATGTCACAAAGCTTTGTTCGCTGGAGATGAGGCTGTCCAAATTCACAAAGCAATTAGTTGCCCGAAATAATTAAAGCATTAGACTATGCACACGAATAATCTGGATCTACAGATCATCAGTATATGAATGAAATATTTCTTCTCTCTCACACAACTTTTTGCTCCATTTTCTCTTTCTTGTAAAAAATTGTCAGTGTTTCCAGGGCTTGACACAAGTCATTCATTGACAATAACCACCTTGATAGTGCAAAAAATATGAAGCACATAACGTGAAAAGAATACACCGAATGATATAATAAATTGCCTACATCTATCATGGCAGAAGGCCAACTCGGTCATATGGCAACAACAATCCTTAATATAAAGTAGGTAATGATCTAGAGCAATTTAAACAGAATTTATAAAAAGTTCCCAAAAATATGGCAACTCAGTCATATGCAACAGAAATTCTCAAACAAAATAGTTTATATGGACTACAACTAGAAAATTTTTTCTTTTTCCTCAACAAAAAAAAAAAATAGAAAGTTTCCATGCATATATGTTGAACAATGTGGGCACATGTTGGAGGGGCCAATTCTTGGAAGGAAAAGGTTGACAAAAAAATGAAAGTCGAACCCTTCATTATCTAATCTTGAGTGATAAAAATTCTATATGACATCTTTGACTCATGATTATACTCCAATGATAGGACTTGTTCACAAACAATTATAAAGCACACAATATACCATGTATAATTTAAAAGGAAGAAGGATGACAAGAAGAGAGGATGGCAGATGCATCACTCTCTTCTTTTGCTAGAGATGCCAAATTGACATGAATTGACCAAATCATTTCCAACACGAGTCAAATGAACTGAATGTGATATGCCATAATAAAAAGGTACTTAGATATGGAATATGTTTTGCCCTGGAACAATCCAGATATTGACTGCTGTAGTAGCAACTTAACAATGGAAAGCAATGAAAGGTCGGGAAGAACTCAAAAGAAATTACATAATGCATTAAATACATTGTACACCAATACCTGTGGCAAGCTAAATGCCGTGCTGTTATCACCCAGAATAGCTAGAGATTCCCGGATCTGGTTAACCTGATACAGAGGTGCAAAAAGAATGAATCATCTACTCCTAGAATTATAACATCTCGATGACACTATTGGAATTACAATCAGAGAGAAATACCTGAGCAATATTTTTATTCCCTGCAATCAGAACAAGCATCCACTATCAAACCTCTGTTTAAGAACACAGTTACAACTTAGACAATACTCATTGCTTCTAAACACTATGGCTCGGACGAAAAAAGGAAAAACTAACCATCATCATTAGGGACATGTCTGAGGGCTTCATCCACCATTTGTTGCACAGATTTTCCTTCTGTGAAACCAATAAAAAAAAAATCAGCTTCCTATCAAGTATGCAAGATGTCACAACATGCCATAACAAAAAATGCAACCCACCAACATATCTAGACCAATTATCATCTATTCTGGAGAGTTTTGTTGAGAGTTTGGAGAAAGGCTGAACAGCCCCATCACAAGCAAAGCTTGGTGAGGGCATTTGCGCAAATTGCCAAAGTAACATAAAATCTTGGAAGGACCACTATATATAAAGAATATTTCACTCAAGCATCACAATAGATGTTGCAGGCATACCAGCAGATCAAACCTAGATCATTATTCATATAAGCAAGGCAGTTATTCAGATAAATATATTCCAAAGGACATTGATAAGCTTACGTAGAAAGTCACGCTGGATAAGCCACAGTAATTTTGCAGGTTCAAAAGCAACGTCTTGGCCCTATTAAAAATCCGCCATTCAAATTAACCCTCAAAAAAACTTATTAAATGAGCAAATGTAAGAACAGGAATATCATTGCAATGGCTTGAAATTACCTTAACTCTGTTTTTTGTGAAGTAGTTGCCAGCCAATCCACAAAATAGCTAGTGTTAGTAATATAAAAAGAGTGTAAAAAGGAGACCCACAAAAAAAAAAAATCCAATTTACACAGTTTATTGAATAGCGGATACTATTCTGAATTCAGAACAAAATTGAAGGGCCAACCTTCCATAAAATTCTTCAGCAAGCTCCACTGCAAATGATAGGCGGGATATGTCAGCTTCACGGATCTAAACACATGATAGAACAATGTAAGTAAGGACACAAGAATCAAGAAAATGAAGCAAGATCGTTGAAAAAAGGCCAAATAAACTAATATATCCACTCTACACTGTAACTTCGCAATAGGAGATTAAATTGTAAATATTGGAGATATCAAAGTCTCATTAACTTGCAAAAATGGTATAGCCAGTTTAAAACAAGTTTGAATTCTCATATATGAGTAGCTCTTTAAGTTTAGTTCCAATAACCAGTTATTGTTGGAATCTAAGTCTTTTCTCACAAAGCAGTTTAAGGATGCCGACAATGTTAGTATTAATTTACATAGTTAAACATCAGCTTTGTTTAGAAGAGATAGAATGTTAGAAAAAATGTGGGATGTTGATAAGTACAAGTAAAAATACTCATTTTATCAAAGAAGAAGAGGGTCCAGCTCAGTCACTTAGTTCAAATCTATTAAGTGATATTCAGGCACAAAAAGAACATGTCCTATAAAATAAAAGCATCTTGGTACACAATGCCTCCTGCATTGTGGACCTTAGGTTAGGTTAAATGTGCACAGCCTTCAACTTGCATTTACAAGGAAACTTTTTCCAATATTTGAGTCCATGGCCAGCCGGTCACAACAGCGCAACCTTGCTGCGGTACCAAGGCTCACCACCAAAAATTCCACATAAAATGATCCTCCAAATTATACGGCATTACCAGGAACTCAAAGGAATATAAAAGACTTGATAGACAATCACCATCGCTTATAATTTGAGAGCATGTCATGAATAACTTAAACTAAATCATGGATCGCCATCTCTTATAATTTGAGACCACATCATGAATAACTTAAAATAAATCATAGATCACCATTTCTTATACAATTGCTAGTTAATTATCCAGCAACACTGCATTCAGAAATTCTATTCCGCATATAGTTTGGAATCACAAGCTTAAAGCATAACAGAGTTGAGTTAGGTTCACAAGAATATATTTGCATTCTTTCAAAACTAAGACAGATTAAATGTATATTGGAAATTAAAAATTAGAGATAAGTAACGAACTGTCTCAGGGAGATTGTAAATAAGAACCGAACTCAAAACTGTTGCCAGAGCAAAAATCCTGTTGAAGCAAATAGAAGAAAGTGAAATAAATATAAATTAATCAATCATTTCCTAAAGCAAGAAAAAGATAACACAACTTTGAATTTACCGGTCATCATAAACATTTGACTTCCCAACACTTTCAAATCCCTCTGTGTCAAGGTAAAACACAGATGTTTTGACTCCATTGACATCCATCTCTACTGGAGTTCCCCAAACCCATATCCCTGTAAGAAACAAAGAGACATTATAGAAGATTCCACCAAAACGATAGCATTTAAGGAAGGCAACTGGATGGACATTTTCAGGCAGTCACTCCAATCATATAGACTTTGATATTTGTAAACAGATTTGGAACACGTAAAGTTTAAAACTCCATTCCAACTTAAATTCACATTACCTTTTGTCTTTGTGTCGCGCATATGTCCAACTCCAAAACCTGAACAGGAAAAATTGAACTCAAGGTTCATTAATGACGTAGCTACTCTGCTCTAATTACAAAAAATTACCATTATAAATTATGAGGAAATATGTATTACAGATAAACCTAAATGACACAATTACAGTACCTTCATAACAAGAAAGGGAAAGAAGCTGATTAAGCAAAAACGATTTTCCGGAGCGGTATGGACCAATTACCTGATTATGCAGACATCAATATAAGGTTCAAAAAGGGCGATGTAAAAGAGGATAGTTGCTCTTCATATAATCATACAGATGGTAAAAGTAAAATTTTAGGCGTGCATCAATGTTGGATTATAAAGCTAAAGACAGATTACAAACATTATGTGTGTTAGCTACAAATATTGACCAATGTAAAATATGCAAATGAACAATTTATGCAAACTTGTTGCGCACAGAGAATCAAGGAATTATTAAGCATTATTCCTCGTAAACTTTGTAAGAGAAAAGAATTGTTGAAAACTGATTAATTAAGGAGTTTCTCCAATCAAGCATAGATTTCTCAGAATTTTACTGTCCCAAGAGTTTTGAATCCCATCTCACCACAAGGTTCAATATATCGCAATTGCAACTGATTTCCACTATTTTTTCCCTTCTCAGTTTTTTCCTCTCATAGTAAAGAGAATTTTCCAAAACTAAACAACTTCTTTCTAAGTCCAGATTCAGTTTTCATTTCAGGGCTCCATATTCCCATCTCACTTATGGACACAATTATTATCTTGACTGTAAAATTGTTAAAATTTACTAAAACAGATATGTAAATTGACAAATAAGAACCAAACAACTAGAGGAGAATTAATAATTCATTATACAGCATGCAATTTCATTATCAAACCATTCATTTTCATGGGATTCCAGCAATCAAAAGAGTTCAAAACAAAATAACAAACAGCTCAATGGGTTTATCTACACTACTTGGAACTAGCTTGAAGTTAATAGATATGTTAATTAGGTGAAAAGATAAGTTGCATTGTTATAAGTTTAAGAAGATGGATCTCAGGCATACAGCAACGGCTGCAATTGGTGTAGTTAGTCTTTTGATGGCTTCCAAGCCATCAGTTGCAAGACGAAGCTTCGTATGACCAGGATCAGGTTCAATGATAGGAAACCTGTATATGCAGAAAGGGAGAAAAACATACAAGTAAATATTTTAGGAAAAATAAACAACCAAATCAATCGAATCATGCAAAATTAAGATTGATAAGATGGGATAAAGTGAACCCAAACACTGAGAAAAAAAAAAATACAAGGTGAAAGCATGTGTGAAGATTTCCATTGGAAATTATCTGACAAAATTTTCACACTGCCATACCAGTTATGGTTAGGACAGGGACAAAAAGCCTAAAGCGACACAACCATCAATCTTTGATTTATGCTCAAACTCTATCAATGATACATCTACCATCATCTATAAAAACACACTTACATGGCCTACAGGAAGATAATCTAATAGAGGGTTTGTCATCAACGTCCCATCCAAGGTAATGAGCATCCACATTTCATCAGAGACCACACAGAAAAGCAGTTACGGTTCTACAATTTTTTTTTTTAATCCATAGAACCAATTTTTATGTTCCCTTACTTTCTATACTTAGCACTCGGAAGTCTTGTCTATGGAACCCACGTTTGTCACTTTGTCTTGCATTATCTTTTATAACTCATACATCATACCACAAAGCTGCCAATTTCACTGGTGGTCAACAGCAAGCAATGCAAAAGAACAAAGTAACAAAGCCAATTTTTGCTCTTCTTAACTTCATTATTCTATACATGATAATAGTTTTACTTCCACAAATTATTAAAATTTCACCTTGTATTTTTTTTTTAAATGACATAAGACTCCAACTTGTTAAATCAAACTGAATTGGCATTGTCAACAACTAATGCTATATCATATGCCACCAAAAATCTTAAAAGCATAAACTGAAAAATCACAGCCTTATATAACAGCAAAGCAGGAAACCTCAAAAAAAAAATCGTACCTATTCCAACACTTTATAACTATAAATCGATCCAAATAGATTCAAACTCATAAATAAATAATAAAAAAGGAAACAACTCTATAACAGTTGAACGTCACTTACGCCTTGTGAAAACTGTCAATTGAGAGAGTCCCAGATGCCAAATGGCAAAGAATAAGAGAAACAATCAAAACCCAAGACGAAATCTTCATAATTGAAAAGACTACCGAAGCCCAAAGATCGTTACAGGCGCCACCTCCCAAATGCAGGAAAGATACAGATAGGATTCGAATGAACTGTATGGAGGATGAGATTATTCATAAGAAGAGAAAAAACCCAAGTGTACCTTTTCTGCAAGTATAAGCAACGGTAAAACGGGATCTTGATTGAGCCTGGAAACGATTGTACGTTAAGGATCGCGCAACGATATGGAGGTGGTTTTCGCATCTGAAGAGAAGTGCAGGGAACTGGTTTTGCACCGAAAAGCAGAGGATCTCTACAGAGGAAGAAAAAAAAGTGTTATGTTTTAGTGAATTTACCGTAAAGGACAGCGTTAAGAGGTGGCCAGTCAAAGATGTTTTAAGGGTGTTACTGGAAAGATATTATATTGAAATTTAGATGACGGTAACTTCGTCAACTTTGGAACCAGTGTTGTTTTTTACTTAATAAACTAAAAATGAATCCTAAAATGTTGCATATAATATAACGTAACTATATAATTTTTTAGATTATATTATTATTTATAATAATTTTATTAAGAATAAAAATGATTTCAAATAATAAAAAATTATACCATATATTAATAAAATTATAAAATATATTAATTATGATACCATAATATAATATTATATATTGGATTATGGTGTTAAAAAAAATAAACCTCTATCTTAACCTTTAAACAATATCAGTCTTAATGTCTATAAACTTTTTCAAATTATTTTATTTTAAGTAAATATATTTAAAAAAAAAAAAAAAGAAAACTTTTCTTCTTGCGAAACAAAAACCTTTTTTTAGTAGTATTTAAAATTTTTACTTTTCCTCGTGAGGTTTTCAGAGTAGAACTGCATTTATTATATATTTCCAAGGCAATTGAAATTACGTTTGCAATACCATTTTTGAATTATCTCTTCAAACTAAAGTCATTTTGTATTAGTGATTTAGCATACTATTAAAGCGACATTATTTAAAAATAAGCATCAAAATTTGAATGATATCAATATAAAATTTTAACTTTTAATATTTACTAAAAATAAATTTTCTTTAATATTTTATTATTTTGTAAATTTTATAATGAACATGATGGTAATTGAATTAGAAGAGAGAGGCTGATTTTTAAAAAAAAATTGCCTTATGATATTATAATATATTAATTTATAAATTTTCCCATATATTGCAAACAAATCATATAATGAGCTAGTTTCCAGATTATACCAAATTCACGATGATTGTCTATATTAAAATACAGGTTCACAATTTTTATTAAAAAAAAAAAAAAGAAGTGTTTTTCTTAATCCTTGATATGAACCTTGACCTTCAACGTGAGAAATAATTATGGTTACGACTTGGTTATTGTATGCTATGGGAAATTTACCAAACAGAGAAATCACTTAGGTTATCTTTGACGTTGACTTTGGACCCATTCTTAAAATTGCGTTCGACGTATGGAAATCGTAGTTTAGAAAAGCTTTTTTCAAAATCAAGATTGGTAATCCATTACTTCTCAAAAACAGTTATGCATGTAACGTTAATAATGGGAAACTTTCTAGTAAAAAAAATCAGTGAATTAAGGAAAGACGATCAGTGAAAAAAATCCCACATTAATTGCTTTGGGCAGCTTCGAAACAACTTCCGAGGCATGGACCTGAGACCTGTCAATTTTCGAAGGCCATATAAGTATATAGTATTTTGGGAGGCCATATAAGTATAATATATAATACTGCTTATAGTATTTGATTTTGCCACTAAATTTATTTTTTAAAAAATCAAATTTTTATAATTTTAATTTAAATAAAATCAAAGTAAATATTTATTTTTTACTAAATTCAATCTATTTTATAAAATAATTTATCAAAAATTACAAAATATAATATGATATAAAATAATTATATTATTTAAAATTATCTCATTCTAAGTAAAATATTTACATTTTTTATCAAATTTTTACTAACATCTAATTTTGAACTATATATTAATCTAATTATTTATATTCATGATATAAATAAATTTATTTTATTGGCTATAATATAGATATATTTTTTTACTCAATTAAGTCACTCTATATATGTTATATACGTAGTGCTAAAAATTTAAAAAATTTGAACATATTTATAAATACATCATCAATTTTCTGTTTCTATTAAAAATTTGTAATTTTAATTTTAGTTTATTTTAATATAATTTTAATTAAAAATTAAAACTAATATAAATTTATTAATAATTAAATTATTTTTTAATAGTATGAAGTTTTAAAATATAAAATATTTTATCATTCAAAGTCATTTTTTTAGTTTTATATCAATATTTAATCAAATTTAAAATAAATATAGAAGTTATTGTTATTTATCAATATAATTCTGATTAAAAAAATGATAATTTATTAATAATAAATAAAATATAAACTGAGCATATTTTAGACAAATATAAATTGTAATATTATTGAAGTTATATCTACAACTATCTTGATTATGATAATAATTTTAATAAAAAATAAATAGAGAAAAAGTTTTAAAATCTAAACTTTGTAATCTTAAAAATATAAAATTTGTAATATTCTCATCAAGTATTGAATATATTAATTAATTTGAATTAAAATATATTAAATCTAAAAATCTAAAAATAAAATTACATCAATACTTTAAAGGTAAAATTTTCATCTTAATATATTATAATTTATTTTAATAAATAAGTTAGTAATAAATTTATATATTTTAATTGTTAGTGGAATCATATTAATCTATTATAATTTTAGTGATTAATATTAAAAATGAATCAATATAAGTTGTACATAACATAGTCAAATTATAATTTATTATAATAAAAAAATAAATTATGATAATTCATATAAAATAAAGTAAATTTTCATATTAATTTATTATAATTTTAAAAATAATAAATTAAGAATAAATTAACATAATTTATATCAAATATAATGAAATTATCATTTTAAATTTATTATAACTCATAATTATATATAACTAAATAAAATATTATATATTGCTTACCACTCAAAAGACCGAGCAAAAGCACAACAGAGATCTGAGGCATTAATGGCCATTTAACGCAAATATCAGTGTAATTAGTATACGTTAAAAGGACAGTTGCAAAAGGGCTTCTTCTGACCCTCTGAAGGGCATCTTCCATATTGCAAGATTAGTTGTCTGAATTCCTTTACTTTGCCGACTATATATATATATATATATATACGAGAGAATTTTGTACATAAAAAATATAATAATTATAATAATTATAGATAATCAAATATAACAAGATAGATGTAGAAATATACACATAAGATTTTAAGTAATACAAATTATTGTTATATTAATTTTATATATCATTTATGATAAAAATTTTAAAATTTTTTTAATTAAATAATTTATAATGAAACTCAATGAAAATTTTATTTGTGAATTTAAAATTTCAATATTACAAAGTTATTGTTTATAGTAGTTGATAAATGCAAAATATAAATAATTTTAATTAATAGAGTCATTAATATAATACTTAGTTAGGTAAAAAATATTATACCTACACTATAACTAATAGAAATAAACAGTTAGGTAGAATAGTTTAATAGAAAGTTAAAATTTTTTCATTCATAGTAAATTATATGGTTTTGAAAAAAATTATAGATGTAAATAAAACTTTGATCAAAATAAAAATAAAGTATTTTATTTATAATGAGATTAATTTTAAAAATTTTTAATTTATTTTTAATAATTTATTATTAAATTTTTAATAATTTATTTTTATAAATATTGATTAATTTTAGTTAAAAATAAAATATTTATTTTTATTTGATTCAATTAAATAATTCATAGAATTCAAGAAGTAAATTTTATTTTTTAACAAATGAATCTACTAATAATATCAAACAGTGTAAGAATATTTTTTATTAAGTTATTGATTATTAAATATAGTTACTAATAAATTAAGACATCAAAAGATAAGAAAATTTTAAATATATTTTGTTATGAATGACGAAAATAAAATATAATAAATATTCTTATAGATAAGTATTAATTATTAATTAGATAATTAATTATAATAATAAATAATAAAATTTTACATTCCTGAGCTGACTAATGGGCCTAGCTGAAAACAAAAACACTTTGCGCAGTGCAGGCTGGCTTTCTGTGAGTTGGAATGGAGCGGTGTCGTTTCTTCTAGTGGCCGGGTTTGAACTAAATGCAAGCCTCATTGTGATGTGGGACGGCCTAGCTATTTTGAGGCTGAGGGTTGACCTAAATAGTCCTTTACCTTTGTCAGATATGGCAAGTAATAAGGACAATAAATAAATGGTTTATTTTAGATGATTATACCTAATTTTTTTAATTTTGATAAATTTAGTTAATTTTATAAAAATTTTAATAATTATAGCTAATTTTATATTT
>CATIWR010174335.1:0-30685 GCA_949677035.1 Omphalea diandra
GTAGTGGTTGGGTAGCATCGAAGTGAAAATTAAAATAAAAATGAAAAATAAAATGAATTCTTCATATTAATTTAACTAGAATTTTAATTGCATTTAATGGAATAAAAATAATGAGACATTTTAGTATACTATTTGAAAATAAAGGACAAATAGTGTAATATGGCAAAATTAAGAAGGTCAAAGTATTTAACACTTTTTTTTTTAATTGGAGCTAAAAGAGAACAATTCTTATTTATTTAATTTAAGATTTTTTTTTATTTTCTCAGGTTAAGAGTTTGATTGTATTCATTACACCCCTTTCAATTTATTTAATATTCGTCTCTAACTATTATTATATTAAAAAATTGCATTTGTGATTAAGAGTGAACACTATTAAGTGAAAATAAAAAACTAACCAAATAAAATTGATTTGGTCTATTTAGTTTGGTTTAAATATAATTTTGGTTCAGTTTGATTCGATTTTTTTAAAAAAAATTTATTAATTTGATTCAATTTAATTTTTAAATAAAAACTTTTAATTGAAGTTGAACCAAGTTGAATTTATTTAAAATTAAATCAAATAGGTTGAACCTACATTAAATTGAACCAAGATGATTGAATCATATTTAAAATTTATTATTTATAATAAAATATAAAAAATTATTAAAAACATATTATTTGTATTAAAAACATTTTAAAATATATTAAAAGAATATTATTTATATTAAAATTATTTTTTAAAATTTTAATTTAAATTGAATCGAATCATAGTTAAATTGAATCAAATTGAATTAATTTGATTCAATTTATAGATTTATTTGGTTTAATTCGATTTATATTTTTTGAAATTTGATTTTTCAATTTTATCAATTTGGTTTAGTTTGGTTTGATTTGAACCAAATGCTCACACTTATTTATAATTTCAAAGTTTAAATTATTAACCAAATGAATTGAGTTTTATAAGTGATTTAAGTCTAAGATTTTATGAAGTTTTGAAGTTTAATTGAAGGCTTAATGATTCAAAAAAAATTCAAACCTTAATGTAAATTTTTAATTATATCCAACACTTCTAATTTTATTAATTATACCCTAACTCAATGAATTGATTTCAATTATACCCTAAATCAAAATCAAAATTTAATAAGTGCATATTTAGACTCAATTGACCCTTATATTTTTTTCAATTAGTTCAATTAAACCCAAAATTAAGTTTATATCTTAATTAATATGATATTTTTATTTTTTATTCAAATTAATCTCATTTTTGCTTGATTAAATTTGTTATGTCTTTTATATAATAAATTTTAATTTTATATTTAAAATGAAAGAAAAATTTAAAAATTTAAATTTATAATTCATAAAATCTTTCAATTTCTCTTTTTTTTTTAAAAAAAAAAAATTCTCTCAATCCCCTTAAACATTAATTTTTATATTTTAAATAATAAATTATTTAAACTATTTAAAATAAAAATTTGTAAAAAATATTTTTAAAAAATGCATTAACTTAATTAAAACGATACTTTATTTTTATTCAATTTAATCTCATTTTTACAAAATTAAATTTATATGTACTTTAAATACATACATCTAATTTAATGCATATTTTAATAAAAAAAATAAAAGTATCATATTAATTAAGATCTAAACTTAATTTTGAGTTTGATTGAACTAATTGAAAAAGTATAAAGGTCAAATAAGTCTAAATATGCACTTTATTAAATTTTTTATTTTGACTTAGGGTCCAATTGAAATCAATCAACTTGTTAAGTTAGGGTATAATTGACAAAATTAGAAATTTTGAATACAATTGAAAATTCACACAAAAGTTTGGGTTTTTTGAATTATTAAACCCTAATTGAATTTTTCAAGTTTTTGAAAAAACTTCTATACTTCTACATTTTCATCCATCCACATCTTTTAAGAAGATTATACAAGTTTTGAAGTCATTTAGTTGACTTGGAAGACTAAAAAACAAGCCAAACTTAAAATCGAAAAACATACCCATATAAATAGAAACACAACCATGTCAAAAATCCTTTTAAATAAAGTTGCATGGTCTATGCTAGCAAAACATGTTTGGCGCCTTTTCATTAATGAATCTTCGCTAACAACTAGAGTCCTCAAAGCTAGATATTTTCCTAGCTCAAGTGTTTTGCAAACATGTATTAATGAAATATCCGTATGGGATCATCAATGGTTTGATTTGGTGCGTGGGGAATGGAAGGCAAATATCCGTATGGGATCATCGATGGTTACCAATGCCAACTTCTTTTTGGGTGGTAACGCCTAAGCCAGTAGATTGCGTCGTTTCTATAGTGTCTGATTTAATTGTTAATGAAGCATGGAACGAAGATCTAATTCGAACAACTTTTGTGACTAGAAACGTAGAGTTAATTTTGGAAATCCCTCTTGGAATGGAATCTATAAGGTACGGTCGGGATACAGGTTGGCTTTGGAGGAAGGGTGTGATAATGTCCAATCTAGTTTGAACTCCTGTGATTTCTAGAAGGAGCTGTGGATAACTAGAGTCCCTCCACGCCAACTATTTACTTGTTGAAAATTGATGTCAGGTTTCTTACCAACAAGAGTTAATTTGCAGTCTAAACTTGTGGAAATCAGTTCGCAGTGTCCGTTGTGTGGATGGGAGGAGGAGACTGCGCTGCACTTATTTTTTGGACTCTGGATTTAGCAAAGCTTGTTGGACTGCATTGGCCATGTCATCTACTTTCAGAAGGATGGATGGTTTCACGATAAGGGATTGGTTTCAAGAAACTTTTGAGGCTCTGGGTGGAGAGGATAAGGCCTTATTTGTGGCTATGGTTGATGCATTTTAGTGGAGCCGTAACCAGAAGTTTTGCGATGACGATGAATGTTCCCCGTTGGTTGTTGCCCAGATTGTTAGATCTACATTACAACAGTACTGGCATGTATTGGAGATCGGACAAGCAAGCTATCTAGACACATAACAGCTAATGATAGTAGTGTTGGTAACAGGTGGCAATGCCCAAGTCTGGGCTGCTTCAAACTCAACTTGGATGTTGCCATGAACTTTTCCATAAGTTGGGCAGCAGTTGGAGCTGTCGTTAGAGGTCACATGGGTAAGGTACTCGCTGCTATGTCTAGCCCCCTACAAGGATTTGCAAATGTGGATGGCAAGGAGGGTGTAGCGTTACGAGAAGCTTTGGTTTGGGTGAGACAGAATGGCTGGACATTGTCCACTGTTGAAGTCGATAGTTTATATCTGGTACAACGGTTTCAATGCGATGCACCACGTTTCACACGGTTTGACCTTATTACTAAAGAGATTCAAGAGTTGTTACCAGGGAATATTAGTGTGAAGCATGTTAAAAAGGAAGTTAATCAAGTTGCTCATGTATTAGCTCAGGCTGCGTGGCAATCATCTAATCAAGCCGTTTGGCTTAATTCTCTCCCAGTGCATGCGTTGGATGTCCATGCTGCTGACATCCGGCATTGCATAATTAATGAAAGCTTTCTACTTTGTTTTCAAAAAAAAAAAAAAAGTGGCATGGTTTATGTCCTTAAATTGGTCGTATTGAAGACTGGACATGACCATGGGGGAACAAAATAGAACTGTAATTAAAAAATATGATCATAACCAAAACCATCTACAAAAAGTTGTGACTTCTGTATTTTGGATATGACCATGCCCATTTATAACCAGGGCACAAAAAGGAAAAATTGATTGTGTTATGAGAACTCGATGGTAGCAAGTGGCAATTATCTAACTAATGGAGCTATACAACCGTGATGGTAATTAATTCTTGTATACTTTTTCGAAAAGTGATTTATGTATCAAATAACTAGTTTTTGGATCTTTGTCTATATACAAAGATACCTCACAATCTTAGGAGTGTTAATTGCTAAAAACAAGTTTTGAAAGATCTGAAGTGTTCAAGAAAGTGTATTTTAAATCTTTTGTACTTTCCAAAAGCGATTTATATGTGTAACAACTAGTTTTTGGATTTTTGGCTATATAAAGCAATACCTTACAATCTTAGGAGAGTTGCCAAGTGCTAAAAACAAGTTGCAAAAGCTCTTGAGTGTTCAAAAAAGTGTATTTAAATCTTTTGTTTGCTTTGCAAAGTAATTTATATATCCAACTAATTTTTAGATCATTGGCTAATAAAGAGGTACCTCACATCCTTCTAGTATAAAAATGTTAGGTTAATTTATTTGAGAGTGAATTCTTCTTGTACATTAATTTGTGAATCTTATATCAGACTTTCAAATACCTAGATGGGTGACTTTTATATTGGCATAGTGCCCTGAAACTAGAATGCAACGACTTAACTAGCATCTATAACTTAGATGAGAGTTTAGTTTGTGAAAAATTAAGTTTGTATTGTTTGAGTAGCATCCGCAAACTATTTGAGTTGGAAAGAATTTTTAAATGATTCACTCGATGATACAACATTGATGAGTAGCGCTAACCTCATCATTGTGTATTCTCATTGTTTCCATTTCTTTTCTTTATATTTTTACCAAATATTTAAATTTTGTAAAATTTATTAATTCTCAGTTCATTCTCTTCTTGAGTAATTTAAAGACAACTATCCTATGTATAAATATAAGAAAAAAATTAATTTTTAATTTGATAAAAAACATATAATAAGCTTTTTATGGATGGATATATACTTTAAAATTTTAAAATTTTAATTATATTTGTTTGATTAATTTGTATTAATCTAAACTCAAAGGATATTTAATAACCTATATTAAAGACTTAAAATGAAAATACTTAGTACTTATTTCTATATTTATTTGATAATAATTTTAAAGCTCTTACTTATTCAAATGTGATTGATAATATTTTTTATTAAGTACTTAGTTGTAAAAAAACACTTAATTTAATAAGTAAAAAAAATTCTACTCAATATATTAGATAATTAAAAATTTAGTATTATAAAATAATTTATCAGTATATTATTCATTCATTAATCATCATTATATCAATTACAAGCACTACCACTATTCATCGCCACCACATTTACCGGCTCTAATTCATCTACCACAATTATCACGACCTTCACTCCAATCACCTCCGTCACTATGACTAACAACAATATTACCTTCATCGCCACCACCTCCATTTCAACTATTAGAATCATCACCTCGACTGTCACTACCATAATCACTATCATTTTTATTGTTACAATCATTTATATATTTAATTGATTCATATATTTTTCATATTTTGAATTTAACATTTGAAAATAATAATTATTTAACTATTGAAATATTAAGTATTAATATTATTCAACTTTTAAATTACCGATATTAATTGTTAATTTTATTGAACATCATTGTAGGCTCACATTTTTTCCTAAAACAACTTTTTAATGTAAAAATAAAAAATAAATTATTTTCTAATTGAAATGCCATAGACAAAGTAAACTAAACAAATAAGGATTAAATCATTAATCCTAATCCTAAGTACCATTAATATTACGTATAATAGATGCATGTAATCATTATGTCATCCTTATAAAGTTTCTACTTCAGACTTCCTATATGTACAAGGTAGCAAACATCCTTTTAATGCATCTTTTGAATTCTTGTCCTTTTGTTTCTTATAAGATGAAAATGAGATGGAGTACTATAAAAAGATTGAATTTTTTAATTTCAGCGTGTAACAACTAAAATTTTACTAATGATTTTGATATAAAGCATCATTGTAAAACATAAAAATTTATTTCAATCTCTTTTAAATTTGTACTGTTGACAAAATTTTCTTTGTTTGTTTGTAATTCTTTTAGGTCCTTTCTATTTTCTGATACCAACCAGTTCTAATTATTTATAACACCACTCAAAATACTTGTTTTATATATTTAACCCTTTCAACTTTATTCAATTTCTATAATTTTGACATATTTTTTGATATACAACATCACTCAAATATTTTTTTTCATATTGAGAATTAAATTTGGATGTTGCAATTACATTGTTATGTTGGATTTTAGAAGTTGATTAAAACAAAAATATATATATATATATATATATATAACAACCAATGATAATTTAATAAAATTCTAAAAGATTAAAATAACCAAATAATGGCAATTCATTTTTTTTGTCAAAGGTCAAAGAGTAATCAATTAAGCCATAAAAGAGACTTACTATAATTCAAGGTGACAATTAATAAGCCAAGTAAAATAGAGACTCTCTCCAACTACCATTTTGACTAGCCATCTGACTAGTTTGTTTTGAGATTTTAGAATAGACCATATCAATGCCTTAGTAAAATTAAAGAGTCTCTCTCTCTCTTTCCTAAGTTATACACCACTGAAGTGTCGATGAGACTATTAGTATTACGATACCAGAATAAGTAACGACAATGGCATAGGACAGGAGCCTCTCGTTCTATGTTCGTCCTTCTGACGGAGGGAATTTTTTTCTCATTCCCACTTTCATGAGGATTCCCTGCAAGGAAAATGTGTTTATCTTTTCTATTTATTTTTAAATTATTTTTTTGAAAAATATGATTTATTGAAATATAAAATAAAAAGATTTTTATGTTATAAACTAATAAATATAAAAAATATAATTATATACTAAAATATTTATATATACATCTGATAAATATAAAATAAATATATCTAATAAATATAAAAATTATAAAAATATATTTAATTTTTTCGGGCCCTGTAGGGGTCCTCATGGGGACCCCAATAGGAGTGTAATCCCTATCCCCACTCCATAGGGGAGAAAGAGAGGAGATTCTCCACTCCGTCGAGACGAACATCACTAACAATAATGCTAAGTTTTCATTTCACAAAAGATGGCAAAAGGCCTATCTCTTCCTCCAACTAAAGACCTAGATAGACTGCAAAAGCTTAGGATCTTCTACAGAGCCAAAGGATCAAACATATGTTGCTCCATCAATCATCCTACCCCCATAGGCATAGATTAAAACCATTATGCCTAGGCAATCATCATCCTTTACAAATTTTATAGCATTGTGGATCCAAAACTTATATTGATGCTTATGAAACACCCTTCTTGCATCTTACAAAATAGTTTCCTTTAAATCTCCAACCTCTAATAATAAAAATTCATTGGCTAATAAATTCCTAATTTAGTAATTATTATTGGATCAAATTTTTTTCTTTGGGAAAAAGTCTTATTTCTACCCTATTATATGGCCCAAAGAAGAAAATAAATTCTAACTAAATACATTTGAATAACCATTATTATTCTGGGTTTTGGACATCTTCTTCCACCAATCCTCCATTGGCGTAACTGCATTCAAACTAGGAATATAATTCGATAAAGAGCAAAATCAAACCTGTTAGATTACAAGGGAAAAAAGGAATAAATGTTTCATAAACTCATATTGATCTCTATAGAGGAAACACATATTCTCCGGAACAATACTTGTTTTAAGTAATATATCACCTATAGGAAGACTATTATTGAATAGTCTCCATATGGAAACTTTAAGCTTGGGAGGTAGTTTTTGCTTCCATATAGATTTCCAAAAGCTAGGACAATGGTCCATTGGAGAGGAAACTTTATTCTATATACTTCTTAGACGATTCCTTACTATATAATTGGAAGATTTGATAGTAAAGGTGCCACATTTATTGGGGTGCCAACTCTAATAATCTTATCCATTATTAAACTAATTAGGTTCTTAGCTATGGCTGACAATTCTACAACAAGATATAAGGCTCTAGAACAGACACATTTCATCTCCCATTGATAATCAAGTCCCTAACCATGAGAAATCCACAGTTAGCATTATAAGGGGAAAAGATCTTTAAACCAGGTAAAGAATTAACCCATGGGTCCTCCCAACTAGAAATATTATCCCTATTACACATTTATTACCAAGTTTTAAAATTTGTCTAGTAGCCACAAGACTTCCACCCTAAGAGGTTTCTGCCCAGTTTAGCCTTTTAAAAATTAGAGAAAGGAAAATAAATACTTTTAAGAACTTTAGCCCACAAGGAATTTGATTGAGTTAAAAGCCTTTAAGCTAAAGGTAGATGAAATGGGGTAGATAACTTCTCTTAGCTCTAAAAAACCAGACATCTAGATTCCATATGTTGATTTTTCTAAAATTTAGTAAACATGGAATTTAGATCATCACGAAGACCTTTGGATATGTGAAAAAGGGCATAATAAAAGAGGAAAGGGTAAAGCTAATGTGATCAGTACCTCATTGTTGCCATAAGATAGGAGTGTGTTTCCAAGATGAAATTTTGCTCTTATTTCTCTTTTTTAGGAAGTCTAGAGTTTTCATCCTACTTCTTTCCTATATAATAAGGCCCAAGGTATTCATCTCCTTATTTAGCTGCTTAACCCTAAACGGTCTTGAATATTGGACTTATAATATCTTAGGGTACTGATTTGCCAAAAATAATCCCTAACTTTGAAATTTTATCTAATAATAGTAATTCATTAGAATTTGAATCAATAATATCATAAATAAGAAGAAGATTATTTCAAAATTAAAATTTAATGCATTTGAATAAATAACCGAATTATATAATTCAAAATGTTTAAAATTTTTCAAGTTAAAATACTATCTTTATGTAAAAAATTAAAATTATGAGCGATCTGACTTGATATGAAACTCGAACATGATCTGGAAATATGTTTACATCTTAATTTAATGATCCAATTCAATTCATTCATAATTTAAAATGGTGTTTTTTTAATAAGCATTGCAAAAATAGGTTTAATCTAAAATTGTCCTATTCAAACTCACTTGATTCAATATGTTTGTCACTTTTATACATTAATTTAAATTTAATAAAAAAACATTGTTTGAATTGTTTAATCATTATAAATTAGTATTAATTATTTAAAAGCAATATTATTTCATATGGTATCTTGTGTTGGAAAATGATTTATAAAAATCATGATGAAATAACATTTTGAGGCTTAATTTTTACTAGAATTTGATTCATTTTTGTAAAACCTTAAAGTAGATTCATTTTCTCCTTCATAAGGGTTTAGAAATAACATATACTCAAAACTATACAAGGATAAATGAGAAATTGATACTCAAAACATATCCTACGCAAAATTACTAATATATAACAACAAAATTAATGTTACAATGGATGGAATTAATCTAGTTTAATTTTGTAACAACATAACTAAATTTAATTAATTTTATAATTTCTAGATTAATTATCTTAATTATTTAATTTTGTAACTGTTGAATTAATTGAAAATGAATTATGGACAATTACTTCTCAACTTAATTATCTTAATTAATTGATTTTTTAACTGTTAAATTAATTTAAAATGAAGTATAAGCAACTATTCCTACTTGTATGATTATATAAAGAGTTTTTTCCTTTTTCTATATGAAGAATTTTTTTCCTCTTTTCTTCATTGATCAAAGATCCATATTAAGATCAATCCAAAAATCTAAAACAACTTATAATCTCTCCTCTCTCTATAATCTAACGGATTCCTATCTAGTTGTGTGATAAGATTTTGATAAGTTTAGTTTGTCAAAAAATAGTTTTTAGTGTTCAAATTTTATTTTATTTTTATTGCATCTTGGGAGACAAATATCATTTTAACATCGAGCACCAACAATAAGGGGTGAATCTATTTTAAGAATATTATGTTAACATGAGCCTCAGTCTTCACTTTTCTGCTTTTATTTCTACTATTTCGTCACTATTTCTATTTATAATTATATGTTCTATTTATGTATTTCAACTTTTATCTTTATTATATACCATTACATTAATTATCTTAAAATAGATTTCATTTTGTAAACAGGTTGCTTGAAGAAGATAATTTTTTTTTTACATATTCTGTAAATTAAAAAATAAAATATATGTGATTATACATATATATTATAGATAATAGAAAATTTTTAAAAACAACATATATGATTATTAAATAAACTTGTGAGCTTCTTATTTGAATTCAAAATTTCTTTAGTGACTTTAATATATAACATTTATTTGTTTCAAAATAAAAAAAAAATTATGGTTCCTACTAATAGAATCCAAGCATCTTCCTCTATATCATAGATGCTTGCCTTAGAAGTTTTTGTTTTGATTTTGATGAACCATAAAGAAAAGGTTTAGTAGCAACAAAAGATGTTATTCTACTTGACCACTTTGAAACTTAAACATTTCTTGATGGTAGATGCTCTTACTTTTAGGAGGACAAGCAAGATGCATAAAAGTTACGTGTAATACTTGGCATCATTATGATTGTTTATGCAGAAATTATGTCTGCATAACTCATTGTAGAAAGTGTATAGTGCTATGAAGAATGCCAAACATAGTGCTATGAAGAATGCCAAACAGTTGTGAGAATCCATGGACTACAAGTATAAAATCAAGGATACTAATGCCAAAAAATTTATAGTAGGACATCTTTTTGCTACAAAATGGTGGATTCCAAAATTATGGTGAGTCAAGTGCAAGAGCTTGAAGTGATTTTGTTTGAGATTTATGCCAAATGGATGACCTTAAGTAAAACCTTCCAAGTAGTTGCTATTATTAAGAAGCTACCCTTTACACGGAAGAATTTCAAGAACCACCCTAAGCACAAATAAAAGGAGATGAACATTGAAATTGATTGTTATACTTTGCATAAAGTCTTTCAAGGCTAAAGTGAATATTATTAAGCATGGATAAAGATTTGAAAAGAAGAACAAAAGTCTAATAAGAAATAGGGCTAAAATATGGAGTTATAAGAAGAAATTATAAGGCCAATGTTTCAATTACGACAAAATGGGTGACAAATTTGCAAATTACAAGCTACCACAAATTTGCAAATTACAAGCTACTAAAGAAGAAGGTTAATAATCAAGCTAAACTTATGAATGACCTCACTAAAATATGTCTAATATTAGCCTTTGTGTTATGGTGCCTAAAGTGAACCTGGTTAGGTTCAAATCGAAGAAATGGTGAATTGACATTTGTGCTACTAAGCAGATTTATTCTAATCAAGGTCTATTCTCCACATTCACCCCTATTAATAATGGAAAAATGTTATATATAGGTAACTTTATCACTTTTAAAATGCTTGGGGTAAGTAAGGTCGTGTTAAAGATGACATCTACAAAGGAGCAGACTTTGAACAATGTCCTGTGTGTATTGAAAATTTGTAAGAACCTTTGTTTAGTTTATTGCTCAATAGGCATAAATTCTACATAGTCTTTGAGTTATATAAGGTTTTTTGTCTAAGAGTGGAATGTATGTTGGAAAGAGTTACACAACTAATAGGATTTCTAATAAAAATATAATGACTATTAAGAGAATGAATGAAATAACTTCTTGCTTGAGTCTTTTAATATATGGTGTGGTATACTAAGGCATATTAATTACGATACCTTACAAAAGTTAAATAACTTGGATCATATACCTAATTTTCATATTGATTCAAATATAAATGTGAAATGTGAAATTTGTATTGAGGCAAAATTCATAAGGTCATTTTTCAAATAATTAAACAAAATATTGAACCCCTTGACTTAACTTATAGTGATGTATGTGATTTAAATTCTTATAAACAAGGGATGGTAGTATGTATTTTGTCACATTTGTTTATGATTGTATATAATATTATTTTTTTATTTTCTTAAAAGCAAGGATGAAGTAATATAGAAATTTGTAAGAAAAAAGTTAAAAAATCAACTTAATGAAAGGGTTAAGGCATTGAGAAATGACAATGGCAGTGACTATAAAAAGATATTTAATGAATTTTATACATAACATAGAATTATACATGAAGTCACTATACCTTACTCATCTTAGTTAAATGGTATTGCTAAAAAAAAATCGTACCTTGAAGAAAATAATGAATGTAATGTTCAATGTTAATAAATTCTAAGTTACCTCATAACATGTAGTGGGGAAGGGGGAAGTTATTTTATTAGAAAATTACCTTTAAACAAAAGTGCACTAAAGGAAAGAAACAAGACCTCATATGAGTTATAGAAAGGTAGAAAAAACAAGGGTACTCAAAAGAAATAAAATAAGACCTCGTATGAGTTACGAAAAGGTAGAAAACCTTCCTATAAACTTTTACAAATATAGGCTTGTCTTCCTAAGGTGGTTGTTCCTACACCTAAGAAGGTGTGAATATGCCAAAAATCAGTTAACTACATTTTCATTGACTATGCATATAATAGTAATGCTCAATGATTTCTTAGCATGAGTTAAAATCCAACAAATATACAAAAATATGATAATGGAATTAAAAAAATGCATCATTCGTTGATAATGTATTTCCATTCAAATTTATAAAAAGGCCAAATTAGTCCAAGTGAACATTTGAGACTATAAATGGAGATAGTTAAGACCAAGATCAAACTTAAGGCAAAGAACTTGAAGTTGAGGTTGAGTTTGTTGACACTCAGTCGATATGTAGCAAGAAAGCTAGGACAAAAAAATTATTTGATATAGATTTCTTGACCTATTTGTTAGAAGCTAAATCTCAAACTTATAAAGAATTTATAAACTCTCTAGAATTAATGGAAAGATCTCATTAAGAGTGAAGTTGATTTCATCATGCAAAATGATACTTGAAAACTAGTGGATCTTTGTCCAAAAAGTAAAACTAGGATCCAATTAGATCTTCAAAAGGAAAATGAAAGTTGATGATTTGACCGATAAGTATAAGGTTGGGCTTGTAATTAAAGGTTACAAACAGAGATAAGGCTTAGATTACTTTGATATATATTCTTCTATAACAAGAATAAACTCCATTAGGAGGATACTTTTGATTGTAACATTATGTAATCTTGAAGTACATCAAATGGATGTGAAAAGATCTACATCAAACAACTTAAGGGTTTTATTATTTGAGATAAGAAAAGAAGTTATGTATTGGTTAAATCTTTATATAGCTTAAAGCAAGCACTAAAATAGCGGTGTTATGTTCATAAATGAGTTTAAAATCAATAAGTGTGATAAATGCGTATATGTCAAGGATGCAGGTAATTTCATACAAGTAATTTCTATGTTATATCATATCTTTACATTGATGATATACGTAATGTTAGTAGTAATAATAAAATTATCAAATCTATCAAGAATATAATGAATTTCGGGTTTGATATGAAGGAAGTGGGATTAGTTAAAGTGATAGTGGGAATAAAAATCCAAAGATTATCACATAAACTCATATCAAACACATTATGTGGAAACAAATTCTTGAGAAATTCAATATGGATGATTCTAGCCTAGCCATAACATCATTAGACTTGAGTCTCTGTTTATCCAAAAATAAAAAAGAGTGTTTTTTAAGTGAAATAAGCAATAGTAATGAAAATCTCATAAACATAGTTGTACAAAATTAGATATTTCTTGCACAGTAAGTAAATTGAGTTGATATACAAGCAATCTAAGAATTGATCATTAGAAAGGATAATAAGAGCACTCTACTCATAAACATGGATTGCATTAGTGATGCAATCTTAGAAGGTTATAATGATGCAAACTAGATTCTGATATAAGTCTCAAAGTTTACTAGTGGATATATATTCATACTAGCAAGTACAACTATATCATAGAAATCCTTTAAATAAATAGTAATAGCCAAATCCATAATGGAATATGAGTTTATAATCTTAGATAAATGCGGTAAAGAAGTTAAATGGTTATGCCATTTCTTAAGGGATATTCCAAGATAGAAGATTCATGTGCCACCAATTAGTATTCATTGTAATAGTTAGTCTGCAATTTAAAAGGCACAAATTAATAGGTATAATGGTAAAGTCTAAACATATACATCATAAGCATAATACTATTAGACAACTATTGTCAACTAGAGTTCTCACCATTAATTCTATGAATCAAAGGATGACATTGCATATTCATGAATTAAAGAGTTAAATAGATAGTCAGTTGATAAGTCATCAAGGAAAATGGGACTAAAGCTTATAAAATAATGACAAGTCAATATAAAGAAAACTTAACCTAGTTGAAAGGAGATCCGAAACTCGGGGGGGGGGTTAACTTTTGATCTACTCTTATGATGAAAATAGTGATATCCACAGGAGAAAGATTAAGTTATGCTTTTAATGATTCTTATGCATCAAAAATATAAGTGATGTAGGTTACTTTTGATTAAAAAATCACTTATGTGAGAGAGAAATGAATCAATTCAAAGAAGAATTGTATATGGCTCGATTCTTTAGAAACTCTTATAAAATGAAATAGATGTTTATGGCAAAAAAAAAAAAAACAATGAGAATAAATCATATTAGAAAAATTGAATAAGTTTCGAAAAAAAAAAAAGAAGAATTCAATAAAAAGGCACAATATTGAGTAATTAAATAATCCCAAACAAAGAAATGCCAATGGGTTGTTATTGCTGTTGCCTTGCTGGTCAAATAATTAATAACAAGAATTGATGAAAGCACTCTCAATGAATCCTTATATATATTCCATTGGATATACTCATAATTTATTTCAATCTTTTTTTTTAATCATGTCATGTGGGCCACACAATAATGATTCATCCTTCAAATGGTAATGAGCATATTAATTTCATGGTCCAGATTATTATTATATATTATAGTTATAAGTTATAACTATAATTATAGCGTCCACGTAATGAACACTGAAGATTCGCTGGCGCCGTGATTAGTAATACTCTTGACACGTGGATTTCATTTCGCTTCAAAGTAGCATCACATCATACTTCTCCCCATTTTTCATTTTAAAAAAATTTAAATCATTTTTAATTCATTATAAATGATTTAATATAAATTTTATAAATAAAAATTCCTTTTAAAAATTAGTATTTAAAATTTGATCAATAATTATTAAATTAAGTAAAAAATATAACTAAACTATTTATAAATATTTTTAAAATTAAAAATATAATCACTTAATGAGCACAAATCAAATTTTAACAATAACATATCAAATATGTTCTTAATGTCCTTACAAGCAGAAAATAACAAAACAGAAAAAAAATTGTAGTTTTTCTTCTTAGAAATTCATTCATATATTGAATTTACTTAGTGTATAAACTAAATAAAAAGAAATAAAATAAATATTTATTAATTAATTAACTTTTGATTCGATAATATTAAAATTATTTTCATAATTTTGAAATTGAAAATTTAAATCCAAGATTAAATAAATAAACAAATATTTACTAATTTTCTAAGACAATTATGCTCAATTTAACAATGAAAAGGACTAGTTTACTTTTAGCCATGAAATTTCATTGTCTAAGAGTCATCTCATCTTCTAACATTATAAATGAGATAATTACTACAAATTTTTGCGTATAGTATTTTTAATTAAATCTCTTTCATATTTAAAATTATAATATAAATCGTTTCACGATTATCTCGTTACACTTATCCGTTATTTGATCATTAAAAATTAAAAATGAATTACACTTATCCGTTATTTGATCATTAAAAATTAAAAATGAAAAGTTATGCTGATTCATTTTTCATTGTTAAAAATGAAAATATATTATTAAATTTATATAAAATAACAATGATGCCCTGCGTATGAAACCTGAAACAGTGCATAAACTCTCTCTTTTCAAATTTTAATTGTAAAAATTAGACCTAAAAAAAAAAGAAAAAAAACAATAAAAAGAGTTCAGATTTTGCAACAAATTATACTAGAAACATAAATAAAAAATCAAACCCCAAAAAATAAACTATAAAGAACAGATTATACCCAGAAACATAAACACCGTATTTTACCCAGAAACACAAACAAAAAATCAAACACCCAATTTCAAAATTAACCAAAAAAAAAAAAAGAAGTGCCGCCATTAGAGGAGGAGCCGAGCCCGAAGCCAAAGTTTTGAAATTGGGAAACAATTGGCTGTGTACCAGAGTAAGCAAGTGCCCAAATCATAAGAAGCGGCGAAGACATGATCAGCTCCGTTAGAGCGTTTCTAGAAGGGGTAGATGGTAGAGTTGAAGTTGACAGAGTTTTGATCGAGAAATCTTGTTTCCAGAAGGGGTAACTGGGCTTGACCTGTTTCTGTCATCTTGGAGGAGCATAGAAGATCTGCTCAAGGCCAATTTTTATTACGACTAGATCTTAATGGGTACCCACAGATGGTTCTTAGGAAGGGAACGAGCATTAAATCCATCATCATAGGTATGGGCACAAGAACCTTTTTTAGTTGTTTCGATGTTTTCATTAAATCCATCAGGCATTGTGCAGTGCTTCATATGGAATGATCAAACAAGTGATTGGATAGGTTTTGCTCCAGCTCGACTTGATCTGTTTGAAAATTATGCCGTATGTGGTGCAAATTCCAATTGTGACGCAAGTAAATCACCTGTACGTGAATGCTTGGATGGTTTGACGTGCATGTCTCCAAGAGATTAGAATTTGCAAGTTTGGTCAGATGGGTTGTGTGAGAAGAACGCCACTAGATTGCAGTACTAAAAATGGGTTTCTAAAGCACACATGGATGGAGCTTCAAGACACATATGTTAATATTTGATTCAAAATTGTGTTAGTGGGACTTTAGTTAGTGGTCAAAGTTAGTTCCTAATTTTAGGTTACTGTTAGTAGTGGTAATTTTGCAGATATTTTAGGCTCATTATCTTTTATTAGTTTGTTATGTAATTACCTATAAAAGACTCTGTTTTCTTCTTCGTTAATACATATAAAAAAACTCTATTATTCATTTGTTTTTTAGTCTCTTTCATTACCTTAATTAGCCAACATATTTTTGATATCAGAGCCATTAATTGGGAGAGTGAGAGACTGAATTAAAAAGTGAGAGTGCAAGCAAAAGGGGAAAAAAAAAAAGGTTTACGCAAACCTTTCAAATGACAGTAAACAACACTGCAACTTTAATCCAACCCTTAATTCCTCTCTTCAAAGGTGAGAGTTACGAATTTTGGAGCATAAAAATGCACACTTTGTTTATGTCTCAAGAATTGTGGGAGCTAGTTGAAAATGGGTATAATGACCTAGATGATGAGCAAAGGCTTCGAGAAAACAAAAAGAAGGATGTTAGGGCTCTATTCTTTCTTCAACAAGCTGTTTCAAATGATATTTTCTCTCGGATTTTAGTAGTAACTACCTCTAAGGAAGCGTGATAGACTCTCAAAACAAAATTTCAAGGCTCCTCGAAGGTAATTACTGTGAAACTTCAGTCCCTTCGTAGAACATTTGAAATGCTTCAAATGGGTAACTTTGATGTTCAAGCATATTTATCGAGAGCTTCTACAATTGTCTCTCAAATGAGGGCATATGGTGAGAAAATTACTGATGAGACTATGGTTTTAAAATTATTGAGAAGTTTAACTCCTAAATTTGATCATGTGGTTGCTACAACAGAGGAGTCTAAAGATTTATCTACTTATTCTTTTGATGATTTAATAGGTTCTTTACAAGCTCATGAGGATAGGTTAAATAAATCATTAACAAGAATTGAAGAAAAGGCATTTCAAGTGAAACAAGAGTCCTTTCACGCCAAAACATATGACAAAGCTTCACATAGAAGCGGTTCACGCAATGGTTATCGTGGTCGAGGTCGCGGTGGTGGTCGTAGACGAGGTGGACGTTCTAGTGAACAACGACAGTTTAGAAATAATTCAATCAAATGCTACTATTATGGAAAGTTGTGTCACAAAGAAGCTGATTGTTGGACCAGGCAAAAGAATGAAGGAAAAGCATGCTAATGTTGCTGAAGAAGAAGAGAGTACGTTGTTCATGGCTTATTCATTTGATAAAAATGTTGCTAATGTTGTTTGGTTCTTGAACAGTGGGTGTTCTAATCACATGTCAGGTTCAAAGCAATTGTTTAAAGAGCTTGATGAGAAAAAGAAATTAACAGTTCGATTGGGTGATGACAAGGTGATTCAAGTGGAAGGGAAAGGTATAATTGTCATCTATACTAGCCATAGTAATACTAAACTTTTAAATGATGTGCAATTTGTTCCTGGTTTGGCTTATAATCTGTTAAGTGTTAGGCAACTGATGGCTAGTGGGTATAGAATCTTGTTTGATGATAACTCATGTAGAGTTGAAGATAGGAAAACTGGTCATACCATTGCTAATGTTCAAATGGCTCAAAACAAAATGTTCACACTAGATGCTTCTAATGTTAATACTGCCCTTGCTGTTAGTAAAATTGGTGAATCTAAGTTGTGGCATTTGCATTATGGGCATTTAAATGAAAATGGATTGAAGTTGTTGAGTCAGAAAAATATGGTTAATAGGTTACCAAAGATTGAATCTTTTAAGTTTTGTGAAGGATGTGTTTTGGGCAAACAAAGCAAGAAATCATTTCCCATAGGAAAATCATGGAAGGCTGATAGTTGTCTTGAATTGATACATGTTGATTTGTGTGGACCCATGCAAACTGAATCATTTGGTGGGAGTCAGTATTTTTTATTATTGATTGATGATTATACCCATATGAATTGGGTTTATTTATTGAAATGCAAATCTAAAGCTTTTGTCACTTTCAAGAAATTTAAGAGCTTGGTAGAAAATCAAATGGGCAGTCATATCAAATGTCTCCAGACTGACAGAGGTGGTGAATTTAATTCTATTGAATTTAATATTTTTTGTGAAGAATGTGCCATTCACAGCGAGCTCACTACACCATACACACCGAAGCAGAATGACATTGTTGAGTGAAAGAACCAGACTATTATGGAGATGGCTAGAAGCTTGCTCAAAGCCAAGGGTCTTTCGAATTCTTTTTGGGCTGAAGTGGTTGCAACAACTGTGTATCTTTTAAATATTTCTCCAACAAGGGCTGTGATGAACAAAACACCGTATGAAGCTTGCAGACGCATAAAACCACGTGTAAGTCACTTAAAAATTTTTGGTTGTATAACATATGCTTTAATTAATTCTCAATCTCGCCACAAACTTGATGAAAAATCTGAAAGTTGCATTTTTGTTGGCTATAGTCCTCAATCTAAAGCATATAGGCTATATAATCCTTTAAGTGACAAGGTTATTGTTAGCAGAAATATGGTTTTTAATGAAAATGCAGAATGGGATTGGAGAGATGCTCAAAAGATAGACCAAGCTCCAGTTTTAAAAAATGATGTTGCTGATTTTTCACCCCCAAATTTAGCAAGTAACAACTCCTCAAGCCCAAACAGATCAAGTTCTTCCAGTCTAGTCAATTCAAGCTTAAGTTCTTCCTCATCTACTGAATCTCCTCCAAGGAAAACCTGGTCCTTGAGAGAAATATATGAAACTTGTTCTTTTGCTTTGTGTGTTTCAAATCCAATTTTCTATGAGGAAGCAGCAACAATGGAAGAATGGAAAAATGTGATGAATGAAGAAATGGTTACAATCCAGAAAAATTAGACCTGGGAATTAGTGGATTTGCCTAAAGGAAAGAATGCTATTGGGCTCAAATGGGTGTTCAAAACAA
Organism: Omphalea diandra; assembly: GCA_949677035.1. Lineage (NCBI taxonomy): Eukaryota > Viridiplantae > Streptophyta > Magnoliopsida > Malpighiales > Euphorbiaceae > Omphalea > Omphalea diandra. The sequence continues at coordinate 19,330 of CATIWR010174335.1, forward strand.
AGTACCATGCTGATGGGAGTGTACAAAAGCATAAAGCACGACTTGTAGTAAAGGGGTATGCCCAACAACGAGGCATTGACTTTGAAGAAATGTTCTCACCTGTTGCTCGCCTTGAAACTGTAAGATTATTGCTTACTTTAGCTGCTCAATTGTCTCTTCGTATTTTTCAATTTGATGTGTAGTCTGCCTTCTTAAACGGAGACTTGGAAGAAGAAGTTATGTGTCTCAACTTGAAGGCTTTGTTATAAATCATAATGAGGATAAAGTTTTCATATTGAGAAAAGCTCTTTACAGGCTTAAGCAAGCACTGCGAGCTTGGTACAATAAGATTGACAACTATTTTTATGAGAATGGTTTTATTAGAAGTGAAAATGAGCCCACTTTATATTTGAAAAGAAAAGGCAAAGTTGATTTTCTCATTGTTTGTGTTTATGTTGATGACATGATTTATTTTGGGTCCAATGAATGTCTTATTGCTGATTTTAAGTCTTCTATGATGAGGAGCTACGAAATGACAGATTTGGGATTATTACAATATTTTCTTGGGCTTGAGGTGAAACAATGTGCAGATGGAATCTTTGTTGGCCAACAAAAGTATGCAATTGATTTGCTTAAAAAGTTTAGCATGGTGAATTGCAATGTGGCTTCAACTCCAATGAATTTAAATGACAAATTACAAATTATATGTCTCATACACGGTCTGACATAACATTTTCTGTTAGCGTTTTGTCCAAGTTTATGCATAGTCCAACAAAGCATCACCTTGGAGTAGCTAAAAGAGTCTTGCAATATGTTGCTAGAACTATTGACTATGGAATTTGGTACACTGCATTATCAAATTTCAGATTATTTAGCTATACTGACAGTGCTTGGGCATACTCCTTGGATGACAAAAGAAGTACATCTAGTCATAGCTTCAGCCTTGGTTCAGGTGCCATTTCATGGAGTTCAAAGAAGTAGGAAAGTATTGCTTTATCATCTTCGAAAGCGGAATATATCGCTACAACTTCTACAGCATGTCAAGCAGTGTGGCTTAGGCGAGTTTTGGTTGATTTGGGCCAAGAGCAAGTTGTAGCAACTAAGATTTATTGTGACAACAAAGGTACAATAGCAATGACAAAAAATTCAGTTTTTTACAGTAGAACAAAACACATTGAAACTCGACATCATTTCATTCGAAGGTTGGTAGTAAATGGAGAAATAAAACTGGAGTTTTGTGGTACAGATGACCAAGTTGCTGACTTATTTACTAAGAGAGCAGAAATGACACTTTACAGTAAGAAGAAAGAAGAACTCAAGTCGAAGATAGGCTTGTAACCTCACCTGAATCAGATTTTGTAGCTGATACAACTGATGTTACTTCATCTCCTTTCCCATCCGCCCGGGGAACTAAGTCTTCCTCTATCTCAGCTGAAACATGTTTATTTTCGACAACAATTGGGCATATGTAATTTTGAATCAAGGGGGCATGTTAAGATTTGATTCAATATTGTGTTAGTGGGGCCTTAGTTAGTGGTCAAAGTTAGTTCATAATTTTACGTTACTGTTAGTAGTGGTAAATCAAACCTTTATCATTTGTAGAAATTTTAGGCCTATTATCTTTCATTAGTTTGTTATGTAATTGCCTATAAAGGGCTTTGTTTCCTTCTTCGTTAGTGTATATAAAAAGCTCTACTTTATCATTTGTGTTTTAGTCTCTTTCATTACATTAATTAGCCAACAATGACTCTTCAGGCATACGAGCAAATGAATTTTGGCAGCAATTTAGAACAAGAAAATGCACAAAATATGATCAAGCCTTTGTCAGTCAATGAGGAAGAGGAAGGAGGCATAGTGGAGATAGATTTAACTTTCGCAATAAAGGATTTAATCCTACAAGTCATCACTACTCCTTAACTCGCAAACCTTACAACAATGGCGATCAAAACTCATCCAACTCCAATCATGAAAAATAAGAGAAAGACTCCATGCAATGTCAAATTTGCGGTAAGCATAATCATTCGACCATTGAATGCTAGAATCGCTTTGACCACTCTTTCCAACCTAAAGACCAGCTACACAAAGCCTTGGCTACAATGAATGTAGATAAACATGATGATCCCAATCTATATGCCGACTCAGTTGTAACAACTTATATGATTAATGACCCTGGTAAGCTTTCAAAAATGACACCTTATAAAGGACCTAAGACTATTTATGTTGTTAATGGAGAAAGTTTAAACATTTTTCATATTAGAGAAGAAAAAATAAAAACAAAAAAAAGGAACTTTAAAGCTCAATGATGTTTTACTAGTACCTAATTTAATGAAAAATCTTATTTTTGTTGGAAAATTAACAAAAGATAATGATTGTTTTGTTACTTTTGATGTTAATCATATTTCTGTTAAGTCTCAATAAGGAAAAACTCTTGCTAAAGGACACAAACGTATAGGTCTATATGTTCTTGATCATATTCATCAAGCTCTTGCTGCTACTAAAAGAGTTTCTCAAACCATTTGGTATCAATGCATGGGTCATCCTCGTTCAAATTTTCTAAAAACTTGCATTCAAAACATTTGATGTGTCCAATTGGAACAAACCTCAATCCATTTGTAGTAATTGTCAAAAAGTTGTAAAATTCCATTTTCTATGACAAATAACATTTCTCAATTTCCTTTAGAAAAATTACATTGTAATTTGTAGGGTCCAACACCTATTGCATCATGCCAACAATTTAGATATTATGCTATTATAGTAGATGACTTGACATGTTACTCTTGACTTTTTCCTTTAAAATAAAAATCAGATTTCTTTGCACATTTTATTAAATTTCAAAACCAAGTAGAAAACTTCTTACAAAGTGATAGTGGAGGAGAATTTACTTTTGTTGCTTTTGAAAACCACCTCTCAAATTGTGGCATACATCATCAGTTTTCATGTCCTCATACACAATAACAGAACAATGTTACCGAAATGAAACACCGACATATTATCGAAACTAATCTTAATCTCATTTTTCAAGCTAATTTACCTTTAATATATTGGGCAAATGCATTTCTCACAGCTATTTCTTTAATTAATAGAATGTCATCAACTACTTTGAATATGAAAACTCATTATAAATTATTCAATAATGTCATCAACTACTTTGAATATGAAAACTCATTATAAATTATTCAATTCTAACCTAGATTATGAAAGTCTTTTAGTTTTTGGTTATACATGTTTTCCATATCTTCGTGATTATAGCAAAAACAAATTTTTAACGAACATATATCCTTATGTATTCATTGGTTATGGTTCTTTACATAAAGGATATAGGTGTTTATGTCCTACAACCAATGAAGTTTACATTTCTCGTCACATCGTGTTTGAAGAATATGTTTTTCCTTTTGCTACCCCATAGGATACTCCTCCTACTCGTAATCTAGAAGTCATCATTTTTCCTGATTCCATTGCTTGCCCTAAATGTTACAATGGTCCCTCTCTAAAGGAGAATGGCACTCCACATTGAGAAAGGGCGTCTTCACTTGAGAAATGGACTGTTTGCATAGATTGCACTACTCATGACCCTCATGATAGGGACTGATATGAATGAGGTTGATTTTTAGATCCTAATTCGTATGTAGCATAAGTCTTAAACTTTAATTCAAATATCAAAACAAGATAAACTCTTAAATCTCAATTAAACTTTTAGAAAACTTGTTTCTAGCAACCTGAATTATGAAGATTCAAGAGGTGTTGATCTTAACCTTAAATTAACTAAGTAATTTAAGGCCTAGATTAAATGAGTTTGTGAAATTATTAAGAACTCGCTTAACAATCTCACTAAGTCCTATTAAGAACTTAAGAAGAGAATTAACTCTCACAAGCAATTTTGCTAAAAGAAATATTCTTCGTTCATTTTTTTATTTGGCCAAACAAGAAGGGCTATTTATAGCCTTTACAAAGCTTCTAGAAGACCCTAAGAATTTCTTCCTAATTAGACCCAATTTGTCTATACTATTTAGGAAAAAGGATTCTCTTAAGCTAAATAGGAAGAAATTAAAAGATACATTAGATATCTTCCTAATTATAAAAGAAGTTTCTTTTATAAGAAAATAACATAAGTTCCTAATTAGAAAAGGAAGAGAATGATATGTTAAGATCTTGTCAATCTTAGAAAAATATTTTGACTTGACTTTTCTTTCATATGTGTCGCACCTCCATTAGTTCCTGTTTAGGACTTTTATTCTTCCACCAAAGATGCTTGGAATATTTTTGAAAGTTTCTTAGAATATTCTCAAACCTTTTTGAAACCTTCTAGAATCTTCTAGAACATTTTTGTGCAAATTTTCCTCATTTGTAGAGTTAGACTTATTGATTTCATTTTGAGGATCCATACATGAATGGAAACACAAAAATGGCCATTTTGCCCTTGTGAAGAACATTGTCCAAATAAGGTAGGTTTAAATATGGTAGTTCTAAATATGACAACTCCAAATATGACAAGTCCAAATAAGGCAAGTTTAAATATGACAGTTCCAAATATGACAAGTCCAAATAAGGAAAGTTCAAATATGACAGTTTTCAAATATGACAAGTTTTGAAACTTTTGTGATGTATTCTTCTTTTTGAAGGAGAACTCCTTTCTAGTCTCTTCCATTCTTTGTAACTTTGATCTTATCCCTAACTTGGTTCGTATCAGGAATACTCCCTTTTCACATCCTCATCTTATATCTAATCATGCAGATTACTCTCTCAACCAAGCAAGTAACCAAGAATTTGATCCAAAAATAACTTTAGCCATCTATCGACCTACAGAGTCAACAATAAGTCCAATCACGACCACTATAAATCTAACTGCATCTGATTTTTCCACCACAATGTCTCCAAATTCCTATCCTGCAATAGATCATAACAACACCATCATGTCTTCGTCTGCTCACAATGATCAATTTGATTTCTCTCCTAACTCTTCTTTTCATAATAATATTTCTCATAATTTAATTATTGACTTCTTCACTGCAGGTCAAGAACAAAACCTTAATGGTCTCACATGCTTACTTGCCTTTAACTTTGGCAACAACCTAAACTCGATCCTTAGTTGGCCTAAGAAACTCAAAATATTCACTCAAAAAGGCATCATCTTGCCTTAACAACCATGGTTGCTCACATCACTCCAAAATCCTACAAAGTTGCCTTACAAATATCAAAGTGGAAAGAGGCAATGAATAAGGAGATTAAAGCTCTTCATGATAATAAAACTTGACATATGGTTCCTCCTCCTCAACATACCAATGTTATAGGCTCAAAATGGATATTTAAAATCAATTATAAGGAAGATGGTTCTCTTGAGCCATATAAGGCTCGCTCTTTTGCTCAAGGTTGTACACAAGTTGAAGGTTTAGACTATGACAAAACGTACAACCTCGTTGTTAAGGTGACCACCATTCACCTTGTCATCATCGTTACAATAACCTTAAACTAGAAAATAAGACAACTTGATGTAAAAAATGTGTTTCTCCATGGCAACTTAAAAGAAACCATTTACATGAAACAACCCCCTAGTTTCATAGGTTCTACTCATCCTGACTTTTTGTGCAAATTAGATAAATCTCTTTATGGTCTTAACAAGTACCTCGTATTAGTTTTGATAGATTATCTTACTATTTACTTCATATTGGTTTTTTCTATAGTAATATTGATTCATCTTTATTCATTTATCGTCAAAATAATATTATACTTCTCTTGCTTATTTATGTTGACGATATTATACTTACAGGTAATAATACAAAATTCGCCCTCAAGGATCTCGGTATCCTACGTTACTTCCTCAGAATTAAAGTTCACTACTCTTCTCATGGTGTCTCACTTTCTCAAAGTCAATGTGTAAAGGATCTGCTCCAACGTGCCAAACTTCTTGCTAACTCTCACTTCAAGACTTCTGTGGCACTCAAATCACAACCAATAACTCAATACTCTACTCTCACTGATGCTACTAAATTTCGCAGCCTTGTTGGAGCTCTGTAATCTCTCACTTACACTAGACCTGACATTGTTCATGTTGTCAACAAAGTGTGTCAAAAGCTTCAAAGCCTAACCATTGGTGACATGAAAGACATCAAATGTATCCTTCGATATTTGAAAGCTCCGTGAATTTATATTGATGCAAATTGTACCAGTATAGATGCTTCACGAATGCCTAACAACTCAATGAAGCACCACAGGTTACTGCATCTATATTGGTGCAAATTGTATCTCTTAGCCATCCAAGAAGTAACCTACTGTCTCATATTCAAGCACCAAAGTTAAATATCGTGCTCTAGCTTCCACCACCACTAAACTTGTATGGATTACTTTCCTACTTCACAACATTGGCATTCCCCTACACATTGCACCCTAACTATTCTGTGACAACAAAAGTACAATTTAGATGACAATCAATCTTGTCTTCCATGATCAATCCGAGCACATTGAAATTGACTATCACTTTGTCCATGAAAAGTTACCCTTGACACTTTCATCACTCGATACATTCCTTCTACCCATCAGGTCACTGACATTTTTGCAAAACCTTTAAGTTCTCTTCCATTCACCAATTTTAGAAGCAAGCTCGAAGTTCATTCAGTCCTTCCCTCCTACTTGAGAAAGAGTGAAAAAGGTAAAACTCAAATGACTCCTTCCATAACACAAGCATCTTTACCAACGACTCACTTATCTCTACCAACAACTCCCTCTATATTGGGCATAACAGTTAAAGACAAAATCCTCACTAATCTTGTAACTAATGCAACAATATCTTTGGGTATCAAAGATACTAGAATAGGCCAATAATTTTAGGTTTCCTCTTTTATATCTCTATATATATTTTACCTTGTACTGCTGGTACAGACATGGAATGAGTTTTTTTTTCTTGAAACTCTTCACCCTTATGTAAACCTAAGAAAGGAGTCGTGCTAGGCAAAAAGAAAGAATGGTTGAGGAAAGAAAGAGTAAAGGGAAAGGAACTTATATTTGCTTCAATTTGATACTTATTACAGAGTATATGTGCATACATAGCTTTCACAGGTTCTTAAGTAATAGCATACATAAAGGCGTTAAAGTAATGCTTTAGTTTCGATTTAGAGTTTAATTATTCTTCATTACACCTATTTGGAAATTAGATGTTTGAACTAAGTTGTTTTTCATATATATTTGGAACATTCTGAAATTCTTATTTAAGATTTTCTTTTAGTTTTGAATGCTTAATTTATATAGTTGAATATAATTGGTTACTGCCACATAAATTATAGATTTTGTCGTCATATTCACTCCATTAAAAGGGAGTTGGTGTGACAAGATACATGAAATTATTTTTGAAATGAGTAAAAGGATTTTGAAATTAATTTTATATTTTGAAATGATTTAAATAGTTTTATTTGGGTGGATTTAGAGTGTAAGTCGTTAAAGAGATTCATTTTTCTCTAACTTTTTTTCTGTTACAAGTACCAATTCTTTTACTTTTTAAAATAGGTCCAAGGATCAAGTATGTAATCAATTATGTATTTTCTTACACATAAATATGCCATTTTCTTATTTACTAATTTAATTAAAACAAATTTTAGATTTCATCTTATTTGATCACTCTTCTCTTATTTTATGATTTATCACTATGAATATCTCTTTATGCACTTTATTTAAAGACTTTTGATTTTTACTATCTCTCATATATATATTCAGTTGATACATCTTAATATGTACCAGTCCATCATATATTGATATGCCTTTTGATGTCTGCCACGTGATATTTAAACTCATTAAGATAACCTGCTCTTCCTCTCACACTCTCTAAATTATTCTCTAAATTTAAACTCACTAAGAAGACCTGCTTTTCTTATTTACTAATTATGCTCGCTTAAACTACATTACGTTTGATTACAGCTTACCGAACACTACTTAATGTTGACCCATTCACATTTTGGCTGAACTATCAATCATTTTTTGTATTAGTAAATCAAGAAACAGCTTAGGCTAGCTATTAGCTAGTATAGGTTAAGATGTCCACATTAACTGTTTCAAATATCTTGCTGAAGATGTTAATCACAATCACACCAAAACGAATCCAAACTTTAATATATAATAGTTTGAGCCTTCAAAAATTTGTGATTTGAATGTTCAAGATTTTAGGAATTAAATTAAATTAATTATTTTTAATTATATGTCATGTACTTTATAAATATTAACTGCAGACAAATGAAAATATATAAAATATTTTACCAGCTTTACCTCATGAGCTATATTCTATTATAAACTCTCTGATATGAACTTTCTTTCCATCAATTTTATCAATGTTCTAGCCTGACTTCAATAAGGCTAAACCTATCAAATTATCTCTTTTAGCAGTCATTCTATTATAAACTCCCTGATATAAACTTTCTTTCCATCAATTTTATCAATGTTCTAGTCTGACTTCAATAAGGCTAAACCTATCAAATTATCTCTTTTAGCAGTCATACGTGATCCGACAAATTTGCAGTCTTGGTGTTTAATTACCATGTATTGACAAGTGATCAACCTCCAGAATAATCAAAGATGCAAAGGGTTAGGATGTCTCAAATCCAAAACTCCATGTCTGGTCCGTGGATGATGGACTTCTCATCTTATTGCTTATCAGAACGATGAAAGAAGAGGTCATCAGCATGGTTTACGAAGAAAATAACACAACGTATGAGGTTTAAATTGCTCTTAATAAATAACTACCTTCGCGTATCGTCGAAAAGAAAGCAAATATAAAGAACACGGTGATGGGAATCAAGAATGGTTCTTGTTCCCTTGATGAGTATTTAAGGGAATTTAAATCAGTATGTGATAATCTAGCAGGTATTAAGAAACCAATTTCTAACCTAGATAAAATTTTTCAATTTGATCATGGTTTAAGTGTGCAGTATAATTTTCATACTTCATACTACTATGCTAACTAAACCTCCTTGTCCAACTTTCACTCAGGTTCTGCTAGCATTGGGGGGACATGAGCAAACTTTGGAGGCCCACAAAAAATGAATAGAAGACTTTTCTTCATCATGATTAGGACTTCTTTCTCAGAGAGGTTGTGGACATGGACATAGAGGAGGTGGAGGCTGAGGAGAGTTCTCATGTTTGCGGCTTCATACCTGCATTACGCTCCGGGAATCAAACTAGCAATGGCATGAAAATTATGAACAGAGTTTGAAAACTCAAAAGGATAGCAAAAATAATAGATGTCAAAATCAGAACGCAAACTCCTAGACCCTATAGAACACCAACAATACTACAAACTGTCAAATTTTGTGGCAAAAGTAATCATCTTATCATTGACTGTTGGTATAGGGTTTGATTATTCCTATCAGTTCAAGAAGGCTCCTCAAGCTTTTATTATTTTGAACCTTATTGAAACTAATTATCCAACATTCTATGTAGACACTCACATGCTCACTAATTAAGATAAGATATCTTTAAAAAAATATATATTTTAGTAATGATAAAATATTTGTTGCAGGTGGTACTTGTTACTGATATAAATATTTTTATGTTTTCTACTATAAATTTCTTATTTAGTATTTATCTTCTAATTGTAGTAATTATCTTAATTTTAGCTCAATTATAGGCTTGATTTAGCTTAATTATAGGCTTGATAATTATCTTACATTTTGGCCTAATTATAGGCTTGTATACAAGGAAAGTAGGTCTGTATATAAGGCTGGTTCTCTGCCTTTATCATAAATATATAACTTTCAAAATTCTTCAAACTCTTTTCTTCTTCTCATTATTTACATGGTATCAGAGCTTTGATCTAATATGGTTCTTGTTCCTCTCTCTTCATCATCTTCTTCCTCCTCTAATTTGTCAATCAATTCTTCTTCTTCCTTTTATATTAAATTGAACTCCACTAACTATCTTGCGTAGAAAACTCAATTCGGCCCTATCTTAAACTTTCAAGATTTGCACGGTTTCATTGATGGAACAAAACCATCACCTTCTAAAATCATCCCTACTTCAGATACAGATCTCACTCCAAAATCAAATCCAAAATTCACAGATTGGTTCAAAAAAGACCAGCTCCTTCAATCATGGCTTCTGGCATCCTTAACCAAGGAGGTGTACCCCTTCATTATTGGTCTTAATTCTTCTTTTGTTGTTTGGCAAGCACTATCCATTGTCTTTGGTGCAATTTCCATGAAACGTCAACTCCAATTGCATATCAAACTTCAAGAACTCAGCAAAAATGACCTCTCTGTTTCGGCCTATCTCCAAAAGGCCAAATCTTTAGCCGATCAACTTAATGCTGCTGGTCGTCCTCTCTCTACAGTTGAATTCAACACTATCATATGTAGGAATCTTGGTTTTGAATTCCATGCCATCATTACTAATTTGAATCTTCGTCCATAGCCAGTCTCCTTTTATGAGCTCCATGGCCACTTGGTTGCTCATAAACTTCTTCTAAAAAATCTTCATCAGCCTATGGCGAATCTCAGTTTGAAGAGTAATGCACCTTTTATTCCCATTCCACCATCTAGGCCATGGTCCCCTGCTCCTTCTACAAATCAAGGCAATTCCAATCACTGTGTCACTTGTCAAATCTGTGGGAAGCCGAATCATTCAGCCTTGAACTGTCGTCGACGTTACAATCGTGACAACAATGGGAGCAATATTTTTTGTAATTCTTCATATGCTCCTCGCCCTCAGTATCATCCTAATATGGCTCGTAATCAATCTCCCACAGTTCACATGGCTCACACACAATCTCCCACTGCCGCACAAGTCTCCTGGTTCCCTAATACAACGATTAATTACCATGTTGTTGTTGACTCTTAGCCTATGACAACCATCAATGAATACACTGGTACTAATCAACTTTATGTGGGTAATGGACAAGGTCTGAAAATTTCTCATCTTGGTACTAGTTATCTTTCTTCTATTGCTTGCACTCTTAAATTGAATAATGTTCTATGTGTTCCTGATATTACCAAAAATTTGTTAGTTGTCCAAAAATTTACCTCTGACAATTCAAATTTTCTTGAATTTTGGCCACAATATTTTATGATCAAGGACCAGTGCACCAAGAGAATTCTGATGCAAGGCCCAAGTGAGGATGACGTTTACAAGTTAACAAGTCTTCATCCTATAGCTCATCAGGCAATCATGGCTCCTTCCATGGAAGACTGACATAGGCGTCTAGGTCATTCAAACATCTCTAAGTTATCTGCTTTGTTAAAACAAAATAAAATTTCTATTTCGGATTCTTTGTTAACTCTTTGTTCTAGTTGTCATTTAGTAAGTTATCTCGTGTTTCATTAGCTTCTAAAGAACATAGAAGTTCAAATCCATTTGATATTATTTTTTCTGATGTCTAGGGTCCTGCTCCCATGCAATTCAGTAT
>CATIWR010174344.1:0-13080 GCA_949677035.1 Omphalea diandra
TATATATATATATATATATATATATATATATATATATATTATCAAGCTAATGGGCTGCCTAAGTAGTAAAGAGATGGACCAAAAACTTGTAAGAATAAATGAGACATTCTATTTATCTATTTTGGGCTGAATTTAAGCATATATTAAAGTCCATGCAAATTAGATTTATTTTTAATATGGTGGATGAATTTTGAGTGTTTCTAGAGGAGGAGAACTTGTTTTGGTTCCTTCTTAGGGTTGTTATTAAGTTTTCCCTTTGATTTCCTAGTTGGGGTTTAAGATTTTGTTTCCTAGTTAGTTTAAAACTAGTTTTCCTATTCTATATGGAATTAGTTGTCTTTTTTTTTTTTTTGGGCAATTTATTTAGGAAGTTGTTTAGAACTATTTTTCTATTTCAAATAGGATAACAAATGTATTTAGTAGCATTATAAATGTATTTAGTGGCATATATAAGTCATGTACAAGGTAAATTTAATTGAATCAATAACATTGTTTTTGTTTTCTCTCCAATTGTGAGGAAATTTTATCTTGATTCTTTTAAGGACTTTAGAACTTTATCAAATAATTTACTTGTGGCGTTCTAAGACTCTGTTTGGTATGACAAAACTATTTTGGTATGACGAAACTATACTATAATTTAGTTTAACCATTAATATAAACTAATTTGACCAATAAATTTTGTTAGGTAAATTAGATTATTTGGAAACAAAGTTAAATTATAATATCTTTTAAAAAAATTAGTAAAACCAGCGTTCAACTAAAAAGTTACTAGATAATTATTTTTTTTCCATTTAATTTTTATTTTTTTACCTAAATGATAGTTTACCCATATGCCCAAATATTTTTATTAGGTATGCATAATTATGTCAAAGTCGGAAAGTAGAAAGTTTGAACCATGGGTGTCAAATTCTTTGATATCAAATTTTTTTATTGTTTTATAGTAGCAAAACAAACAAAATAAACAAACAAATACTTTGACTGAAAGCTTAAGTCGTGGAACAAATACCAAACAAACAAAAGGATCAAATTCTTTGGTATCAAACAAATAAAACAATAAAAGAATTTGGTACCAAAGTATTCAATGTACTAGAAAGCTTGAATCGTGGACCAAAAAAAAAAAAAAAAAGAAGCTTGAGGCAGATTAGGTTTTCCAAAAAAAAAAAATAAATAAAAGAACAAATTGAGATTTTTGTGAAGGTTTTCAATGAATATTCTAAAAGTTTTGAGGATTATCAAGTGTTTCTTGAAGGTGAGTAGATCTTTTTTTTTTTTTTTTTTGAGATATTTATTGTCAATCTAGAATATTTAATATGATGTAGATGGATTCAGGCAAAATGAATTCAATAAATTAAATTGAAAATGAACCCTAAGATTTCAATTGAGAATTTTACTTGAAATTAAATTAGAAAATTTAGTTAGAGCATTAATTTAATTATGATAAATAATTATAGACCTATATATTATATATATTTATGAGAATAGATGACCTTGAGGAGTAATTATAGCAAAATAGAAGATTTATGAGTTTGATTGAATGATTATGACAATTTTGTAGAGATAGATTTTGAGTATAGATTGTAAATTTTATATCATAAGTTATAAAGATCTTTCATCGTTAATCTTGTTATATGTTTATGGCTAGATGTCTAGTATTACAAATTAAAATTTAAGGTCGATCCAATGGTGAAAAATGTACTTATAGGATTAATATCAAAAGTTATTTGATTGTGGACTTGTGCAAGACTGTTATGAAAAATAATTAATTTCAAATATTAAATAATTTTATTTTGATGAAAAAATTTACAAGAAGTATCTTCAATATGTCTAGTTATATATATTAATTTTAGAATTCTTGAAATAGATCAAGTATAGGTTTAATATTTTTGTGTATACACTGTCTTGTAAAGACTGTGATGTAAAACAATCTATTTTTAGTAATTATTTAAGGTACAAATAACCTTAATTTGATTTCAAATTTTATATGTAGTATTTTGGATATGTCTAAACTTATATATAATTTTCTTAGAATTTTTAGAGTAAGATTGTTAAAGGTTATCATACTAGTTTTAATTATTGTTCTATCCAGAGTTATGCTTAGGACAACTTGTTAATAGTAATTAATTAGTAGGATTGCTAGAGTTAGAAAATTAAGAGATTTATTCAGACTACTTATTTTTTTATTTAAACCTCAAAACCTACAGAAAGACTTATGTATGTATGTTTGTATGTACATATATCTAATATATATTGAATGCAGACTTTGATTTTGCAAGATGGCCTCGACTAATGATAATTTGGATGAAGAGAGTTTTAAATGGTTGGAGTATGAAAAGATCTTTATGAGATTTCTGTTCAATACTATTTGAAGAATGGGCTTGGACTATTTAAATGGAAGAAGATTAACAAATAGTTTAAAACTATTGCAAAGGTGAAAGTTGCACCTATGGCTTACAAAAATAAGTATGATAATATGAAAAGGATTTGGAGAATTTGGAAGTTTTGATGTTTGGGAAAACTGGTCTAGGGTGGGATCCTACTATATGGAAGCTAAGTTACTCAAAAGAGTGGTAAGAGAAAAAATTAAAGTTAGTTTATTCTTATACTCTTATTATTAATATATAAATTATTTAGTATAAATTCACTAGTAACATGGTTTAATTTGTCCTCCTTTTTGTAGGAGAATCCCAAATGTTAAAAAGTTCACCTAATCTTGAACTTCTGCAGTTATGGACTAAATTTTTTGTTGACATCTATGCCAGTAGGTTTAATAATGTTGCACCCTCAATGGATTCTAATGTGATACAACCTCCATATGTAATTGCGACTGTTAATAATATGGAAGAAGAAGCATAACATGGTGAGGAGGTCAATACAAATATTGAAAGTGTTAAAGAGCAAGCGTATTCAAAATATAGTCAATATGCTTCTCATATGGACAATTTATTAAAGGAAGAACATTATTTTTCAATCATTTTTTGAATAAAGTGAATGGTTCTGCTTGATAACACTTGTGCTAGTAGGTTTAATAATGTTGCACCTCAATGGATTCTAATGTGGTACAACCTCCACATGTAAATGCGACTGTTAACAATATGGAAGAAGAAGCATAACATAGTGAAGAGGTCAATGGAAATATTAAAAGTGTTAAAGAGCAAGAGTATTCAGAATATAGTTAATATGCTTCTCATATGGACAATTTATTAAGGGAAAAACATTATTTTTCAATCATTTTTTGAATGAAGTGAATGGTTTTACTTGTTCTCAAATACCTAGTTAAGGTGTGAGTGGTACCTAAGTACCCAACCAAGCTTTCAGTGGTACCCAAATACCTAGCCAAGCTCCTAGTGTTACCCAAGTATCTAGCCAAGCTCTTGGTAGTGGTCATATATATAAGCAAGGTGATGGCAATAGAAGATCTACACAAATCCAATCTACCAAACCCGTTCAAATGAAGTGCAAAAGGAGACAATCAATAGGCTTGACAATGTTATCTAGTACATTGAATACTTTAGTATCAAATTCTAAAGAGACTTTGCAAAGATTGAAGTCAGAAAGTAGTGTGAGTTCTCAACCTAGTGCAAATTCTCATATTGGTGGAGCAATCATATTATCGATCGTATGGTTGATGAAGGTGTTTTGTAGAAGGGTAGTAAATTATGGTGCTTTGCATTTGTGTTGATCGCGGATGAAGTGAAAAGGAAGATTTTTGTGCAAATGGAGGATGAAATTCTACGAAAACTTGGTTAATGTATTTGAATGCCAACAAGTGAATGTTTATTTCATTCCTTTATTATTAGGTTCTAGTTTTAATATTGATTGTAACTTTAATTTGATGTGACTTTGTTGAATATCTAAACTTGGACATGTATTTATATTACTAATTTTGGATTTCAAAATCTTGGAAATGCATTTCTATTATGTACTACTTTTGAATTTCAAAATCTCATACATGTATCTGTATTATGTATTGGCTTCTTTATATGAGTCATTATAGTTTAACAAAACTTATATATCTTTTAATTATGTATTTTTACTTTATGATTATTAGGAATTTCATAGATATTGAGAGGAAAAGAAAGAGAAGGGAAAAACTTTATCACATTATAATGTCAGCATATGCATCAAGTGTTCTTGCTACATATCATTATAAATATATGTAAAAAGAGCCATGCATGAATTCACTTCAAAGAAGAGTGAAATGGATGAGAGAAATCTTAAGTGGACATCTAATTCAATGTGTGAATGCATTTAGAATGGATCAAAGTACTTTTATTCAACTATGTCAAGTCTTAGAATAAAAAAATGGATTGAAATCTAGTAGGAGAATGTCAATTGTAGTGAAAGTGCATGGGTGCTTCTAATAGGGATGTTGGAGAGCGTTTCCAACATTCTGGAGAGACCATATGTAGATCATGTCATAAAGTTTTAGAAGCAATTAGCGGTATAAGCAATTGTTGCATGGGTCTTGCATGTGATATGATAAGACTAAAGGATCCAATCTTTTGATTTTGTATCATCTCATATTGCTAACGATGAATGATATATGTTATACTTCAAGGTAAATAGCAACATTAAAATGTTATTTACTTATTGTTTCATGATTTGTTTACTTGTTACATAAAAATTTATATTTTTATCAAATAGGATTGCAATGGATGTATAGATGGCACCTAAATAGTTTTATGTATTTCTAAGAAAGATCAAATATGTTATAGGGGGAGGAAAGGAATCTCCACTTTCAATGTCATGGCAGCATGTGACTTTCACATGTTCTTCACATTTATATTAGTTGGCTAGGAAGGATTAGCATATGATACATTTGTTTTCCTTTATGCAATTAATACACCATCATTAAACATTCAAAGCCACCTCAAGTTATCATTATTCAAAATTTTTCTTTCCATAAGGCTTTATTTAAAACAATTATATAAAATTTCTTTTTTCTCTTTTTAACAAGAAGATATTACTTGGTTGATAAAAGGATACCTAGATAGACAAGAGTATTTGATGTCGTATCCGAAGATAAGGTACTATAAATCTCAATTTAAACATAAGCCGTTAACCAATGCTCAAGCAACTTTTAATCGTTCACATTCATCTTTTTGAAGTTCTATCGAAAGATCATTTAGAGTACTAAAGAAAAGATGGAGGATAATTAACAAAATATCACAATTTAGTGTATTAACCCAAATTGATGTTATAATGATTGCATTTACATTGCATAATTACATTTGAAAAAACTCTGAAGATGACATGATGTTTAATATTCTTGAGCAAAATCCAAATTATGTAACCCTTGATAAACTTGAAGATACTAATGATATTATCACAATCAATGAAAGTTCAAAAGAGACATCTACGAAGATGAAAGTGATCTGCAACATTATTACATCTTTATTATAGAACATTAGACGATAAGGGTGGGTGGACGTGTTTATTAATCTAGGTTGAGATATTTAAGATGGTTATTTTATTATTTAACATGCACATATATTAATAATTTGTTTGTATTATGTATTTAAGAAGATTTTATATAATGATTTTGATTGTTTTAAAAAATATAACGGTGTTGATTAATATAACTATGTCCTTTTACGTTATTTTACATTTTTAGCTACTTTTACCAAATATTTTTATATCAATCAACTAGATTATCAACTACAAAATTTTCAACTACTAGATTATCAACTACAACA
Source organism: Omphalea diandra (assembly GCA_949677035.1). Classification (NCBI taxonomy): domain Eukaryota; kingdom Viridiplantae; phylum Streptophyta; class Magnoliopsida; order Malpighiales; family Euphorbiaceae; genus Omphalea; species Omphalea diandra. Next base: position 5,697 of record CATIWR010174344.1, read on the forward strand.
AGATTATCAGCTACTAGTTAGATAATCAATTATTAGCTAAATTATTAATTAGTAACTAGATTATCAATTGTTCCACAATTAAACGGTTATGCGTGTATCCCCTCACCTAATACCCCTTACTTAGGGTTGAAAGAAAGTAGCTAAATCGCCTGTATAACAGATCTACGAATAGTCAACGCCTCTAACAACGTAATTAAGGGGGTTAGGGTGGTTCCTTAGGCACCTTCACTTGTACATCTACTTATAGCATGAACATACAAGCAAGCTTGAATCCTATTATTTTAACTGAGAATGTCATTACTTATAACCTTTTAAGGGTAGCTACACATTGGTCGAGACTCACACGATAGTCGATACTTAGGATTTCATTTAGCTAAGTGGCCTATAGATTAGAATAGTCAAGCTTACCCTAATTAAACATCTACTTGAACTCCCAATCTACAACAGAGCCTAAACTTGACTTTTCACTCACTTTCTTCCTTTCTTAAGTGTAGCATTTATCTTTTCTTTTATACCTTGAGTTCTTATCTCATTAATAAACATTGAATAAAAGTTCTTTCTAAGCTTATTTTAACATATTTTAGAAAACTTGAGTTTAATTATGCAAATACTTATGTTGGACTTACAACCATATATGTAAGATTCGCATCAATTTTGGTATCAGAGTTAAGTTTAAATTAGGTTTGCTATCTTTTATTTGTTCTTTTAGCTTCATAACTACTTTTTTAAAGGGGCAATTGCACATCGCTACTTTTTTTCACTTTTTTTTGGTGTCATCTATCATTGGTTGTGATCAATTTCAATCTAGTTAAAAAAAAAAGAAAAGAAAAAAAAAAGAAGTGAAATTATGAAAGAGCAATATGCCTTTTTTAAAAAAAATTACGATTGAGTTTTAGCAAACCAAAGTTTTCCATTTCTTATTTCCTTTTAATATCTCATTCTATACATCTTAAAATACTCGTTTGTGACTTTTTTTCATTTTCGTTCATCCAAGAACACTGAAAATAACCCCTCCTAAGTTGCAATTTGCAAGCTACAATAACATAGTTTAACCCCCTTTTTGTTTCTTATTTTCTTTTAATATTGTCTTACACATCCTAAATAGCATATTTATGAGTCTGCAACTTTCCATTTTTTATCTATCATAACCTAGCCCCCCTCCCCGCTCGCCTTTTCTCTATGTTTGTAAGCTAAGTTGTTGATTTTTGAATTCTTAAAAGATTTAGTTTATTTAGTCCCATAAAGAACTAAAGACTAAGAGTGATAAAAGACGAGAGACATAAGCAACATCTAAAGAAAACCAAATTTAATGTGTGCAAACACAAGTATTGTGTGTAATAAATTTGAGAATAAAGACGTAAGGGAGTGTTTGTGAGATTATTTTGTACTAGCATTCTTTACAGGTTACAAACAAGGTTAATTACTTTGAACTCTTAATCTTTGTCCTTCCTATCTTGAAAGTAACCAAACATCACATTCATGCGCTCAAATTATTTTTGCATGGCTTAAATCACAAAAGATTGATCATCTTTTCTTTCCTCTATTACTTTTTTATCTAGAACCCCTAACGTTTGCCATATGCAACTAAGTCATCCTTTACTTTTCACTATTGTATTAAATCATACATTTTGTTAAATTCATATGAATTGAAAGGACTTTTAGTGTAATGAGACAAATGTGAGAGATAACTTAGTATAATATTTTGAAAAGTGAAAGACGATTTAGTTAAATATAGCAAATACTAGGGAGTAATTAACCCAATAAAATACAAAGCTCACTTTTGACTAGTTTCTCTTTGACTAATGGAAAAATGATATTTTTATCCTCGGAATGACTTTTTGGTGTAATGGAACAAACATGATGGATGATTTAATATAATATTGAAAAGTGAGAGATAACTTAGTTAAATATGACAAGATTAAGAGTTGAGGCTAGTGATGTGAAATATGTTGTTGATAATTCAATTATGGTGCAAGACGATCTTTGCACGTTCAAGTTATAGAAGAAAATGAAGAGCGAAAGGAGAATGTTTTCCATACAATATGTCATGTTAATGATAAAGTATGTAGCTTGATCATGAATGGTGGTCGTTGTACTAACGTTACTAGTACTCTTATGGTTAATAAGTTGAATTTGCTAACAAAGAAAAATCCTAGGCCATACAAACTTCAATGGCTTAATGATTATAGGGAAGTAAAGGTGAACAAACAAGTCTTGGTGTCTTTTTCAATTGGGAGGCATAAGGATGAGGTCATTTGCGAAGTTGTACCTATGCAAGCTACTCATATTCTTTTGGAATGTCCATGGCAAGTTGATAGAAAAGCTTAATAAGATGGACACACCAATAGATACTCTTTTGACAGATGGAAAACATATCACTTTGACACCATTGACCCCAAAACAAGTGTACAAAAATCAATTGAGATTGAAATAAGAAAGTGAGAGAGAAGAAGAGAAAAAAGTTCGACAGGCCCAAGTTGAAAAAGAAAAAATAAGAGGTCAAAACTAAAAAGAAAAAAGTGAAGTGAAAGAAGAGAGAAAAGAGAAAAATGAATGAGCTTATATACAAACGAAAGTGAGATGAAGAGAGCATTCTTTTATAATCAACCTATGATTCTACTCATGTATAAGGATGTTTTATCTTTGCACTAATGAGCTTGACCCTTTTTGCCTAATGTTGTTATTTTTTGCACATTTATGAAGATGTATTCCCTAATAAAGTTACTAATGAGTTACCACCTCTAAAGGGAATAGAACATCAAATAGACTTCATCTTTGATACATCAACTTTAAATAGACCCACCTCCAAAGAGACAAAGGGGCTTTAGAGGTAAGTGGAGGAACTTTTGGAGAAAAGATATGTGAGAGAAAACATGAGTCCATGTGTTATGTCTGATTTTAAAGCTATACTTATTGAATCCTTTATTTTCGCATTTATCTTCTTTATCTTATCAATCACATTGAAAAAAAAAGAGATAATAAATCACAATATTCTATAAAAAGTCACCTTCATAAAATAGTGTATCTTATTTATTTATGGTATTCCCCCAACCATGCAGAAAAATAGTGATCATGCTTTGAAATATAGAAAACAAATCACCACCGTCCAACCCACACCCCAAGGAAAAGAACATAAAAAGAAAAGAAGTCGTCTCTAGAGGACCTTCCCCTTTTTCCCTTCCAAAAATTTGTAAAATGAATCCATATAAAATTATCACAATTTGGTTGGTAGATATTTCCACAAATATGTTAAATGACCCCGTTCCAAAGTTCCTTACCACAGGAATACAAGATGGTCATAAGTCTTACAAGCGTTGAAGTGTATGGCACATCAGCAAATAAACCTTTCTGAGGCTCCAGGACTGCAATAAACAGTTGAAATTCATCCTTATAATTCAGATAAGCTGAGAGAATTTCTAGACACATTGCTTTCAACATAACAAAAACCATTTAAAATCAATTATTTCCAATAGGCTTACAAAACATAGTTGGATCTCAATAGATTGTTGTCAAAGCTGATATAACCACTTCTAAATTTTGTAAACATTGCAGGTGTTCCAATTTAAACAAAACCCAAAAAAATTCCAAACTTACCTATTTAAACTACATTGCAACAAAATTTCAACTTGAGATGGGAAAATTTGAGTTGTGGGAAATAACCTGCAAATTTAGGAGTTCAAATCCTTTTAACATCATGTTAATAAAGTGCATGTAAAGAAAAGTGTGAATCAGAAAGCAGTAGAGAAAACTGCAAAAAATAAAAAATAAATCATATGGACTTTCCAATGTACATGATAATGCATTCAGTTTATAAGCATCATATGGACTTCCCAATGTAACCCCCCCTCCCTCCAAAAAAAAAAAAAAAAAAAAAAGCAGCATATCAGTGTTAGCAAGCTAATGGAAATCAGGAATTGCTATAAAATGCTATGCCGACCAAAGAAGACATACAGAAACTTAATTCACGGTTAAGAATTAAGAAACAATTCAATGTCAATATTTACAGACATATCAAGAGAAATGATCTTGCCTCTGATATTAATGGCTTAGCATGCTCTTCCCATTCAGTAACCCACCTTGAGTTGCCTATTTCCAGTGCACCATCTCTTAGTGACTTCAATTCATTATTTTCATCTAGAAAACCCTTAAACAGCTTCTGTGCATGTTGTAAATTATATTTATATGATTTGAAGCAAATTCTTTTAGGATGGTAAATATTTCTCAAAACATGGAATGCAAATTAACCCATGTTTGAATCAAAATTAAAATACTGATGCAAGTTGTTCTCTTCTGAACCAAATTTATTAACAAAGATGTATGCCCAAAAAAAAAAAAACAGATGGCTAATAATCCATATTATCTGACAATTCATGGCTATCCAGTAAAAGTCTATCTTGCTTCGAGTGACAATATGCATTATCAGCTTTGGCATCAATGCAAGAGTCCAGCATTTGTGTTTTCTGGTGAGTGCATAGATAGTTATGAGCAAACAAGCTATAATGACTGATCTTTTAATTTAAATCAAGTAATAAGATTTGCAAATGACATCCAAGTCGAACCCCATCTTTGCTGCTGCAGCTAACTCGATGTTACAGAATAGATTGCCTAAAATGTTATTACATTATAATTTTCCATGAAACTTAAAAAAAATTAAACTTATTTACCAAAAGTTCATCGGTTAGTTCCGAAGATGACGAAAAGAGGAGGCCATTTTTCTCAACTTGCACCAACTCCTTGATGCTTCAAACCAAGACAATGATTACTAAGAATGATTCAGACAAATAAAAAATGCAGCTAACATCACATACGGAAACAAACAGACAATAATAATTTACCAAGAGTAGGCAACAGCACAGACAGGCAGTCTACAACCGAACATGTCAACAACCTAATACAGACAAATTCATAGAACATAAGTTCATGTGAAACTGCAATATTTTGCTTACCCCAAGACTCAAACAACATGCAAACAGAGAATATTTAATATTACTGCTAAAAACTATTGCTTACCCCAAGACTCAAACAACATGCAAACAGAGAATATTTAATATTACTGCTAAAAACTATTTTAACCCAAAATGTCGGTTTCAGGTTATACCTTCATGGGAAGGTCCAACCCAGATGATGAAGTATGCAAACACACACCAAGGTCTGCTGACCCTGTAAACATAAACAACAAAATGGGAATTGCATATCTACAAGCGAAAAAGAATTAAATGTGGATTAATTTGAATTAAACTTTCCACCCAGAAGCAATGGGTAATCCTCAGCTGACAACCACATGGTACGAAATGCCACGCGCTTGAGGTGTAACAGCCTTATCTTTTCCTCATATTTTTCTTTTTCTGGCCCCTTACCTTCATGGTAATAAGACCGATTAAAAGGTTATGGCATACAAAGCTTTCAAATCTATCTATTTAAAAGAAAAAAAGGATGCTGGGTGTTAAAATAAGCAAAAAGATAATACCTGTAATAATAAATAACAACCTAGGATACAAGCATTTCCTCCCATCAGTTATTTCCTTCGAAAGGACTTCTTCAAGAGCAGAATCATTTTCTTTTAAGATTGCAGCAACACGTCGATCATACATAAATGCCAAAATCCTCATCTGGTGTCCTGAGAACTTTGCTTTCTCAAATTAATCTCTTTTGACAAGTCAATACTTTCAAATAGAAATCTTTATGATAGGATCCTGCCTGATCCTCCATGCATACTGGTGTTCGCTATGGGTGGCAAAGTTTACTCTTACCTATTTATCCACCCTTTAAAAAAAAGTATGAGTAGTAAATGAGTGAGTTATATTTTAAATGGTAATTAAATGGATTATTGCCGATTTAACTCTATTAATATATAGATGGATATGGATTAGGTAAGGGTACCCTTTTATCTTACACTTTTTTCCTTACTTTATCTTTTAACAATTTTTATATGGTCTTATAAGATCGTAGATTCAAAAATGTTTATCTCAAATAATTGGGGGAAAGATCATGCTGATGACAAATTTTGAGTTCTACTTTGAAGAGATTGACAATACATATTTTTAAAATATTTTTCATTTTAATTTCAATTATTTATTGCTTTACAAAAACTAAGCTGCATTAATTATTTTTTCAAAATTTTCATCATTCTTTATTATTTTCAACAATTTTATTAAAGAATAATTTAGGCATATATAATTTTTTTTTACAATTAATACTATTATTTAATATTTTTTTAAGCTTCATACAATAACCTTAAACAACAAATATTTTGAAATAGAAGAAACTGTTTTTATTTAGCCGCATGATTAATTGATCATCAAACTACTGGCTATAGAGATATTATACTATACGTGGTGTGGAAATCAAGCACATGCTCTACCAGAAAGAAGTTAAATTAATTGCCCACCCACCTCCAATAATATTCAAATACACGATTTTTTTTAAGAATAATATGCACATGTACATGATTATATTAATTTGATTAGCACTAACTCATTTTTTAAATGAAAGTCCAAGTCAAATTTCAATACTGTAAAATTAAACATTTTTAAAGATCTCATTTAACTAAAAATTAAGCATTATTTATATGTATTATAATTTCACAATTAATGAAACACCTAGATTAATTACTTGGCTTTGATATACATATATGTGTGTGTGGATGGGTGTGTGATTGGGATGGAAGAGAAACCTTTCTTGATAGCGTTCATGATGCTGAGCTATAAGAGGAAGAAGCATGATTTATAAAGAAAGAGAACGATTTGGCAGAACCATGTTAAAAGAGTGAATGTTCATGCTGTCACTGTACAATAGTATGTGATTTAATTTGAAAAATTCTAAAGTAATTTTAAAAAATTTAAATAATATTTTTTATATAAAAAATTTCTAAATAAAGTAGAATGTAAAAAGTTATAAAAGTTTTTTTCTGTTAATAAATTCTCCATTTTATAATGAAATAAAATTATTTTTTTCATTAGTAATTTTAATCATTTGGTAATAAAATTAATATTTTACTTTTATACCCAAAATTAAATTTAATTGCATTCTAATTATAATAAATTTTTTAATTCAGTTAAAATATTTAGTTCCAAACAATTTAAATTTTAATTGGGTAAATAAGTGGGTATAAATTAAATGAGGTTAAGTATGTATGAGTACCCATATATAACATTAAATGGATTATAAATGGGTAAAAAGGTTATTTATCACTCTACCCATACCCACCCCAACCCACCCATTTATCAACTCTAGTGTTCGCTATGACTAAGAAAAAGGTTGGACAAGCAAACTATCGAAGAGAATATAAAGGAAAAATGGAGAAGCCACTTTTATATGTTCTTTACAGATAGCCACGTCGGAAGCCTTGAAGATCATAACATCAAGACGAAAGATATGAATGAAA
>CATIWR010174359.1:0-25016 GCA_949677035.1 Omphalea diandra
AAAATTATATTTTATTTTTATTCACAAAAAATGTGAACAATTAATTTTTTATAATTTTTGATAAAAAATTAAATATAAATAGTTTGAAAAGTAAAAATTTTTTAATTAAGAAAATAAATTAATTTTAAATATGATTAGATGAATTAAAAATTTAAACACCCAACTAAAAATACCCTTTTAATATATATTTTTATGTTTGGAAAATCTACCACTTATTTTATATTTTTATAATACATATTTTCAATAAATCATATTATATTTATACTATCAAATGCATAACAACAACATCAACTATGTCTTATGTTACAAAGAAAAGCTTGTGTAAGGAACCCAAAAAGGAACAACTGCATAATTTATGTATTTAAAGTAATATTCATATAGAGCTATGGGGATGATTCACCATTAATTCAAAATTGACGCAATGGGCAAACCAAATCCCTTAATTCAATGATGTTACCAGAAGAAATGGACACTTTGAAAACCTTAGTTTACAGATTTATACAGATAAAAATTGAATGAACAGAATACTTGCAAATCTCACAAACAATATTATATTCACAACTTCAGGAGAATATGCTAATTGCCCAGTAATTATTCAATAGTGTTCGGCTATGTTACCTCGGCAACGAAACAAACCACTTCAGTGGTCAACTGTTATGAATTTGAGTGAAGAGCAAATATGTAATTTAGTGCCCAAATTTCTTTGAGCCGGTGTTTCATTTTATTGCTGTGAAAGAGTTTGGGAAGGGTTTACCAAATCCTTACAAACCATTCAACTTCACTCCAAATCCTTCAATCTAAATATCAATTTTTTTTCTAAATTAATCAATTTCGTTCATTTCTATTATAAACCACTCATTCAAATACACTGTTAGGGTCTGCTTACTGTGGGTATATAACCTGATCTGTCTGAAAATCTGCAACTCAGAAACCTATTTTCATTTAGGTATGTAGCAGATACTGACTGGTGACATAGCGCAAACAGCTGCAATCATAACTCATGAGCCATCTTAAAAGCACGATCCAGAATGCTGCTTAAGCCCCGGCATGGGTAAAAAAAAAAGCGCACACTGCATTCCTGGACAGGCTTATCTACTTGAACGGCTTATTGCAATCAAATCATTAATTCGGTCCCAGTTGGGTGGCTGTCCTTATAAGCAAACTCACTATTTTTCTTTGTTTGACGTGCACATGCTTTTTCATTGTCGACCATGACGTGCTCAAAGTTTGATACTATAAATTCTTCGGTATAACCCATCCACGTATTTTTTTTTTTTTTTAAATGATAATAATTCATGAATTCTCTATCAATAAATTTTCATAATTCCTCATTTTAAAAAACTCCAACCTAAGAGACATCTTTCATTTTAATGAATGAAAGATTTTCTATATCAGTTTTTTTTTAATTAATAAAAAATACATTCCAAATCTACACCGAATTAGAGAAATTGTATACATTTTTAAGTTCATAACTTTTAATTCTATGAATTTTATTGAAATTAGCGATGTTTGATTTCAAAAATTCACAATTTATTTCTAAATAATATCTTTTTTATCATAAAATTAGCATTTGAATGCAAATGGCGAAGAGGTGATGCCTCAGTATGAAGAGTCTCGGATTCACTCTTCACCAGTACTAAGGCTCTTTAGTATAGAAATTTATAATTTCTCCCCATCTCTACCGTTCAAAAAAAAAAAACATCTGAATTGCTGCATTTTTAAAAAATTGGAAAGAAAGTATATTATTTATCAAAAAAATTTTGGTTAAATCCATAAATCACTCCTTAAATTATTTATGATTAGTTATTTTCACACTTTACTTTTGATTTTGAATAATCTAACAAATAAAAAGTGAGAATTTCACACTTATTTCCTAATTTTTTATTTAATTTGATCAACATATTCTCACCTTTTTAAATTTATTCAAGATAAAAAATAAAACATACAAAACATTTGGGCAAAGATACCATCAATAATAAACTTGCTCTTGCATATTCTTATGGCACACCAACAGTCATTGATGATGAAGCCAGTTGCAGAGGAAAACACAACCTACAATCCTATTTTTGCCAACAATCCAGAAATAAAAATCCATTCAAAAACTCATTTAACCTATAAATAAAAAATCAATTCAACCAACAAACAATAAATTTCAAAAATAAAATTTATCAGCATAAAATTATCAAATTACAGTAATTTAATAAATTAAAATCTGAAATTAATGAAAATCAGAAATGAAGTGTCAAAATTTAGGCATTTGGCCAAAAAATTTCACTTACAAACCACATGCAATGAATGTGTGTGTAGTTGTGAGTCAGATCGAATAATAAGGATATTATTTCACTTTTTGAATAGTAAATTTCTTGCCTTAACCAATCAAAAATATTCCCTGTCAATCGACTTTAGGAAACATTTACGCTATTTATATCTCAAATCAGCACACTTTCATTGGACTTGTGTATAATCACCATTAATAGCGACAAAAATGGTTAATTATTTCTATTTAAAAGCAATATTTATCACTAATTAATTTTTAGTTTAATAATATTCAAATTATTTTCAAAATAATAAAATTATAATTTCAAACTCTAGTACAAATCTGAATAGTAATTACTGCATAAAATTCTTTTTCTTTTCATTTAGCATAAAATGTTTTTTTTTTTATATTGCTTGATTAATATTTGAAATTTTTTTCTATAATTTAAATATTAAATTTCTTTTAAATGTAGAATTGTGATAATATTTTGAAATAAAGATTTAAATTATATATATAATTAATGAAACTCTATATTGTCCTATAAACGGAAAATTTGGTAGATAAATTCATAAATGGCAATTACAAGTGTGATGATAAAAAGTTAAAAAAAAAATCTATTTAAGAAAGCTTTCATTTTAGACTCGAATTTCATGTATCATTATATTTATAATTTCTGTAAATTTTTCATTGCTAATGAAATTTCTATTTCATGTTAAAAAAAAAAAAGCTAAATAAAATTAGTTTTACCTAAATTCATGAAAAATCTAATAATATTGGGTTTGGAATCCAATCCAATCATATCAAATATATATATATATAAAAGACTCTAAGACCAGATCACCAAATAATCTTGAATTGAATCACATACTCCAAAATGAAGTTAATATTGTACAGCTGCAACGTAAGTACACAATGCATAGCTCAATTCAACAAGTAGCAATGAAAATTGAGAAATGCTTTATCAAAAAACTGCAATCTATATGAGAAAGAGGGACTACACATAAAATGATGTATGGATTGGATTGGATTGGAGTGTTGTCTCACTTTTATAAAACAAGTATTAATATCTGTTTTAAAAAAGAAAATATATATAATGAAAAAAAATTTTTTGTTTAAACAGATTCAATTTCATTTGTTTATTTTAGATGATGAAATTTAAAATAATTTTATTATTTTGATATATTTGAATCTATTTTGTCGATCATGAGATGAAAAAACGATAATAATATTGACGTGCAACTAGAAGATTGAGTTTAGCCATTATGTTTCCTTTTACCTAGCAAATCTTTATTATTTGATTTAATGAATGCAGTTAATTATGGTAAAAAAATTTTCATTTCTATTTTATTTAATACAGTTATTTTGAAATTTTATTGATTGAAGTTTATTAAAAAATGAAATGAGAAGCGAAAAAATAAAATTTTTTATTGAAAATTAATATTTTCAGAAATTAATATTAATCGATATTTATTTGACATTAGTTATAAATGTTTAGGTATTTTTATCCATCAACCTTTATAATAAGAGGGTAAGGGTGTCTATGTCAACCTATTGACTTTCTGCCACATTACCTCATCAAAAATCAAATTTTATCACCTCTAAAAAAATAAAAATAATAAGGGCATAGTGTTAACTTCGTGATTAACTAACTTTAATCCATCTAGAACCATTTATAGTCAATGTTGGAATCCGATTCTTATCATTATAATTATCTTTTTAATATTCAAAAACTCGAACCCAATTAATATATTTGTACGATGAGATTGTTGAGTTTGAAATTTAACCAACTCCTTTTATTTTAAGTACTATTTTCTGAATTAATTATGGTCCACTCAAGATTTTAAAAATAATTCAAGATTTTAATATAAACAATATATTTAAATTGATTTCAAAATTTTTAATGAATTACAGAAAATTATTAAACTAACTCAAACCCAATTAATTTAATTATATAATGTGACTAATGGGATTCAAATTTAAGTATTACTAGCATGTATAAATTAATTATGATGGGTTCAAAACTCTAGAAATAATTTAACTTTCTAATATCAATGAACACATTTAAATTGATTGGAAGAAAAAAAAAAATAAAAATCTTATAGTAAGTGAGAAAACCTAACCTATTCTTTCCCTTTGGACTTGTGGCTTTCAAACTGTCAGATGTATGATTATTAACTCTTTGGTTTGGTGGCACATTCGTAATTTAATAGTCAAACTCATCAATTTTGAGATTAAAAAAGTTTGTTCCCCACTTTGCCCATGATAATGAAGGCTAGGGATTTATTTACATTACACGAAATGACCATGATACCCCTGATTAAATGAATTCCCATTTCATATCTCTTCATAACACTATATGGCCATTTTTGTACTTTCATTATCATAAAAATACTATATTCCCAAAAGTCCTCCTCTGACTGGCACATTATTGTCAAAAACCATCATTTTTATTGAAGTGTGCACTATGGTCTGTGGGGGCCACCACTTTTATAGTTCTATTCATTCCTGAAATCAACCTGCATATATAATTCTCTCTCTCTCTCCCTTTTTTTTTTTTTTTTTGTTACGTTAGTTACATTCAGTTCACTATCTTATTGTTATGAATTAAATATTTAAGATTTGTTATGTGCTCTCAGTTCACTAAGTTATATTATGAATTAATTATTTAAAATTTGCTGTGTATGATTTTTTAAAATTAAATAATGTTTCGTAATTTTTTATTAATTTATGCTTAAAATATAAATATTTTTTATTAAATAATTCATCATGCACTTCATTCACAAACTTTCTCCGTCTAATTTTTATAGATCATTTTTTCTTTTGATCTGTATAAAAACAGAGTCATTTTCTCTTTTTTAATTGTTGATTTAATGAATAAGTATCCAAAATATCCTTTATTAGTTGATAAATATTAATATTCACAATTAATTTTTACTTTCTTGACTTTGAAATATAGATTATTTTGAATCTCAAAAACTATTCTATCTTCATCCTTATTTTTAATAAATAAGTTGGTAATAATTATTATGTACAGTATTAAAAAGACTATTAAAAATATTTAATAAGAAAATAACTAAAAATAATATATTAATTATAGAAATAACTAAATTTATTAATCGTTATGTAAATTAAAAGTGACCTATCAAAATCAAAATTTTATGATTGGGAGAGACTAAACTAGAAACAATAATCAAATTTGCATTTATGAGCTTAGAGAGAGAGAGAGAGAGGATGTCCACTCATGGCTTTAAGCTTCTACAGATGAGGTTATAAAATTGTAGCATGGAAGGATATCGTAGAAGAACAATTGAATAGGTCAATTTGGAAAGACGTTTGAGAACGATAATAAGTTTAGACTTTTCCTAATAATAGATAAGTTAGGCCAACTTTGTTTCGTCTGTTCACGTTGTCACTGGTTTGTGAGGCTATTACAACTCTTAAAAAACTCCACAAAATTATAATTTGGCCAGAAGCATCATAAATTTTTTTTTCTATTATAAATTCTTTAGTATTAATATAATTAATTTATTTCTATTATGATAGTGCAAATAGAAATTTATTAGGATGGGAAAATACATATCTTGAGACATTTTATGTTATTTTGCTTACGAAATTTGGATTTATATATAGTAAATTTTAAATTTTTGTTTTTCTAGTATATTAAGGACTTCAGTAGTAAAAAAATAAAATTAATGAAAAATTTATAAGTAACTGTCTAAAAAATGAATATGATTTTAAAATTGTAAACTTTTATTTATTATATAAGATTAATTCTTAAGGTAATGTAAATTTTTTTAATAATTTTAAATTATCATTAATAATTTTTTATTCATTTTATTCTTTATTATAAAAATCTTAATATAATAAAAAAAACCAATGACAGAATCCCTTCTCTCTCCTCAACTTTTTTTTCTCTCCTCAGCAGTGTTGTTCTCTTGATTTTCTTTTCATTTTTTCATTTTCTATCTTTATATTAGTAGTTTTATTCATGGAGCTGGGTTTTAATGCTTTTTTTGTTCACTTTAGTGTGTTTTTGCTCCTCTTTCATTAATAAGACTTTATTGGGTTTTAAATCTCTTCCACCTTACAAATCAAGAACTTGTTTTCCTTTTGATTTTGTCTCTTAATAGAAATAGATTCAAAACCTTTAAAATCTATGAATTCTAAGGTCAGATAAAACCTTTCAATGAGGAAATTTGAATTCAACTCTACCAATACTTTAAAATGTTATTTGAGATTTAGTATTTTTTTTTCATTAATATAAAAGTAAAATTATATATTTTCATTGAATATTATTCACATGTTATTATTCATAAAAAAATACACATTTTTTAATATTGAGAGAACTTGACGTGTATTATGTTATTATTATATATTATTAACTCTTTTGATTCAGAATATATTTATTATTTTCATCTATAACTCTTATAAATTTTTATTTTTTCAATGAAATCTCTATTTCATGGTTAGGAAGGAGGGAAGGAATCGGTGATAAAGAGAGTGTTAAGGATGTGTTTGGAAAGGTGAAAATAAAACTGTTTCACACTTTTGAAGAAGAAGGGGGATGCTAGCGCACTTGCAATTGGGGGCCCAAACGCGTTCCCTAATTAATAAAGTATTTAAAGCTTATAAGGACCGAGGCTAATTGCTTGGTGCTTGCCACCCCCAACTTTCTGTGTTGGATTTGACACCACTTTTCTTTCTTTTTGTTTGGGGGAACGTCATAATATTAATTTCACATAAAATGCATATTTTTTTTGTTATTGCCACTAAAATTTTAATTTTTAACATCAAAATTTGAATTTATTTCAATTTTTTTTATTTTGAAGAAAGTAAAATTAAAAAAGTGAAATATTTTATGGCATATAATTTTTAAGTTATTTTTATTATAAAAACTATAAAATTAAAAAAAATTGACATTTTTTATTATTTAATTTCTCCATCTCCTTATAATTTTATTAAAAAATGCAAAATAAAATGTTAATACATGTAATTTCTTTATATAAGTTGGGAAATAGTATTTAATGTACAAACTAAATATTAAAAATTTACTAACTTTTACAAAATAATTTCTTAAAGAAAATAAAAATTCAGAAAATTATTTCATTAAAAGTCAACATCTTGAAGCTAAAGGAGATCTCTGTTTTTGTAAAATTCAAGTAAATATAGAATTCCCACTTTCTTATTTACTTATTTTGTTTAATATAGAGCTGAAAGCATTGTTGATTCAATAATTGAAAATAAGAGATTGCAAAATAATTCATGGTTGTTAGACTCATAAGTTCACTACAATGGATGAAAAATTCATAAAATCTTAAAATTTTACACAATATGAACAATGACACGCGTGCCCCCATCTATATATATATATGTAATAAATTATTAAGAGTTAAATATATAATCAGTTATTTATAATTTCAATCAATATTTTCTTCAACCATCCCATTTTATTTATAAATAATTCATATAATTAGAGTTAAAGAAAAAAATATTTCTAATATTGATTGAAATTATAATTTCAATTGATTTTAGAAGTATCTTTGATATAAATAAATTATATATTTTTATGAAATTTATTAGTAAATTTATATTTTATGTATTTGATATAAATAAAATTATATTTCATTAAATTCTTAAAATTGGTTATAACTAAATTACATTCTATTAATTTTGATTGAATTTTTAAATAAATTATAATGTTTGTAAATTTTATTATGATAAAAACATTATTAACTAAAGTATTTTTCACTTTTTTCTCATTTATTTCTTCCATTATCTCTTCTCTTTCTTTATTATCTCTATACTCTATATATCTCTCTCTCTCTTTTTTTTTTTAATTTAAAAATACAGTAAAACCTCCATAAATTAATACTTCAATAATTAATAACCTCCAAAATTTAATAAAATTTCAGAGATTTAACTGCATTTCATTCACAAAGATTAATGTTTTTACTATCTAATAATTAATATAAAATACCAAAAAAATAACTAAGAGTATTAATTAACAGAATCAATGTTTCTTACATAATCGTTTATTTAAAATAGTTTGTTTCTTTCTACTTATTTTAATCCCTATCTGTACTTCTCGTAATACCTTATGTATTACAATATGAATGAGATTTGAAAGGTAAAATAAAGAAATAAATGAATACATAGACCAAAGATAACTATTTTCATATCCCTTATATTTATTTTTTAGTCAAAAATATAAATTATCATTATAACTATATTTTTCTTGAAATATATATAAATTTATTGTAACTCACAATAATAAATAACAGAATTAATAACTTATATTTATATATATAGATTTCTACAAATTAATGATCTCCACTAATAAAAAATTTTTTGGCAATATATCATATTAATTTAGAGAGACTTTACTATAACACAAAGATATTATAAAAATAAAAATACTTTATTAAATTAATCATAAGATTTATTTTTATTTAAATAAATTATTTTTTATTTTATAATATATGAAATATAAAAAATTTTAAAAAATAAAATGCAAAAATCCAACCAACTTCATGATTGTGGTGTGTAAAATAATAGTTTTTATAAATAGTCAATCATTAAGTTATTAATTCAATAATAGTTTGAATCAAATATTTATGTTTTAGTTGTTTCAATGTAAGTATTTTTATGAAAAATATTTTATATATTTTTGATATTTAATGTATTTAAAAAAATTAATCAATATAAAATATTTTTTAGCCAATTAAAAATTAAGTCGTTTATAAAAAAAATAACATTCTCTTTTAAAAAATAAAATCATATTTCAAGTTTTTACAAACACATTTAAACAAAAAATGAAATTAGATACATATTTATTACTATTTATTATTATTGATCATTACAGACTATTAATACTTATTATCTATCACTACTAATTAATAATGATCACCAATTATCAATCGAACTCATAAGATTTTAATCTTAATATATTTTTTAATATTGAATAATAAATAATATAAATATAAAAATATTCATGATTTAGATTTTATTATAATTTTATAAATAAAAGTAAATATTTTAAACATTAAAAATATATTTTTTAATTATAGATAAATTATTTTTCATTAAATAAATGAAGCTTAAAACAAACAAATAAATTGCCTGAGGGAGAAGAACGAATTTATAAACAAGAAAAGAAATTTAAAAAAGAGTGGAAAATCTAGAAAGAAAGATCTCATCTCCGTCTGATCTCATATCCATGCAGCCTAACGTTCAGTTGACTCCGACAAATAAAGCAGTAATAAATAAATAAACAAACCCCTAAATTTTTTAAATTAAATCACACTAATAATAATAATAATAAAACTCATCAAAATTACTCATTACTTCTCCCTCTTCGCCCTTTCTCCCCTGCTTCTGCCTTCCCCTCTCTCTCCCCCTCTCTCTCTCTCTCTCGCTCTCTCTCTCTCTCTCTCTCTCCAAAATCAAAACCCTAAAAACCTCTGACCTCCCTGATCCATACATCCATCCCCCATTACGAAAGGAAAGGAATTTTATCTAGAACAAGGGGAAGATAGAGTGCGGAAATGTACAAGAACCAGCTGCAGGAGCTGGCGCAGAGGAGCTGCTTTAACCTCCCTTCTTATAATTGTATAAGGGAAGGACCTGACCACGCTCCCCGTTTCAAAGCAACCGTTAACTTTAATGGCGAGATCTTTGAAAGTCCTCACTATTGTTCTACTCTCCGTCAGGCTGAGCACTCCGCCGCTGAAGTCGCCCTCTTCTCCCTTTCTACTCGCGGCCCTTCCCACTCCCTCGCCGCTCGCATTCTCGTAAGCTCCGCACTTTTTTTTAAAAAAAATTCATTTAATTTTGTTCGCTTATTAGTAATTTGTTAATGTACTCCATTATTTGCTCAATCAGTTCCGTTTTTCGCTAACGTGCACCCCCGGGGGGGCGTTGATTGCCATCTTGCTAACGTGCGCCGAGGGCTTTACGTGTTGACGCATCGTAAACTGCTCACGGTGAATTTTATATTTTCGATTGGCGATTGCCCCCCGTTCTAGTTTTTTTTCCCCTGACCCTTTCCGCTGTGCCGTACGTGCTATGTTAATGTATGTTTGAACTTTCAATTTATTATATTAACTTCGCGAGGTGCTATCTTCCAACCGCCGGCTAATCCTGCGAACCAGGCATTTTTGTGATCGCTGGCTAATTTTGCAGTTGTGGGTTGGGATGGCCCTAAATGACGGAAATGCCCTCTTCCCATTTGGTAAAGTGAAGGGGGGAGATGGACTTTGTTTGACTTTAGCTGAAGAAAATAATAAAAATTGAATCTTTTATTGATTTTACTTTAGTTTTTGGAGAAAACAGTAGGAACTGGAGAAGTTTCTGCTATGTGGTAGTAGTTTTTAGTGGTGTCTCCAACTTGAAATTTGGGTTTTTTTTTCTTCGTTGCTGCGATTAGTTGGTTCTGTTGGGGGTAGTTTGGTCACTCGATTAAAGATTTCTCTTTTATCTTTTTTTTTTTTGGGTGCTGAGAGAAGGAAGAATCTTTAAAGCTCTTAATTAGTTGGGCATTTTCTCCTGTGCGTCTTATCTTATTGTGATTCTTGGACAAGGAAATCTAGATATCTAGATAGATGTGATTTAGAGGTGTTATTGGCTGGATGATCGAATTACTTAATTTTTTAATTAATCACAGAGGAGGGGATGTTAAATTATCCTGTAACCAAGAGAGTTACTATCTTGAAAGAGCTAATTTATGCTTCTTGCGTTGCTTATTCTATGGATTCTGATGTTTCTTATTACTCAACACGCATCTGTTAAATTTGAAACTATTTCGATTTTAGCTTTGAGTTCCATAATCTTGTTGAAATGTACCTCTACGCGCACGAATCCTATCAATTTATCATATTATCTTAACTTGTTGCATAGTTGGTATAATCTTTTTACCTGCCTTCAGTGGGACAATTTTTATGTCTTCATTTTCATGTACCTTTGCAGACTTGAGAATTTTGAGAACTATAGGGATTTTGCCAATGTTTCCCCATTACATGCTTAATCTGAAAACTATTTATTTTTCCTTTTCTAAAAAGGTTTACCCATGTTGTTATCAAAATTTCTTTTTGGCAGTCACTTTTCACTAGGGGAAGAGCCTTATGAGTTAAAAAGTTATAATGACAGAATTCAACTGTGAAGGCTGAGCTAAAGTTGATAAATAGTGGTTACAAACTTATACAAATGGAACATATCCTGATTGGAGCTAAATATGACTATTCATATGATACAATCGTTTAATTAAAGATCTGTAATTTTAAATTTTGGAAGTGATTTGCTGGTATTACAGTCTGCTATACAAAAAGATTTCAGTATCACAATGGCTTAAAGAAGTTGAATTCAACCTAAATGTACCATCAAATTGTTTAGTTGCTTGTGTAAAATTGCAATAGCCACTATGTTTGAATTATAAGTGGTGTTTTGCTCTTCCTCTGACAAGCACACATATTCATATTCCTTCAAATTTAAGCTTGCTTGAAAAAACGTATATATTATCATACATCATTTTATGATTTTCACCCATTTAGTGGCTTTCTTTTAGTTTACTAATGTTCTTCATGAAAGTTTAAGCAACTGTTTAAGTCTGTTATATTTGTATATTTGTATTTAATGGCTGTTATTTTTTACTCTTTAAGTTATTTCTGGCCTTCAAGATTGGCAGTGCCAGTGTTTATTATTTCTTGGACTGCTAGTTTTCTGGTATTGATGATAGGTTTCTTTGTTCTCAGGATGAAACTGGGGTATACAAGAACCTTCTACAGGAAATTGCGCAAAGAGTTGGTGCTCCATTGCCACAGTACACAACATTCAGATCTGGTCTTGGGCACCAACCTGTTTTTACTGGGACAGTAGAACTGGCTGGAATTACATTCACAGGTGAACCTGCTAAGAATAAGAAACAAGCTGAGAAGAATGCAGCAATGGCAGCTTGGTCTTCTCTAAAACAATGTAAGTAGATGTCAAATTTCTCATAATTGCCAATCTGCTTTGAACGAATGTAAATACTAAGTAGTGGTCTCTCTTAAAATGGAGATTATTCAATTGTATTGATATCCTGAAGAAATCAACTAAAGAAATACGTTCCAATCAAAAGATCCCCACCTATGGGAAATGTATCTTACTGGAGCATGCAAAACTGAAATATATAAATTTATTTTTCTCCACGTTATAATTTTGCGTGGTAGTCTACCTTTTGGCATCTTCATAGATTTCTTTCTTTTTTTTTTTTTTTTTCAAGACTTCATTGTCTTCATACTTCCTATAAATATGTGTAGTCATATGCTCAACAAGAGTTGAGCACATATTTATCTTGTGAAATATTGCCAGGGTTATGGCTTGCTTTTGACACTAAACCAAGTTTATTTTTGCTCACTTGTTTCAGCATTGTCAAAATGAACCTCAGTCTAATTACCTTCTGTGTAATTGTATGTTTTCTTTCTGGCCAGTGGTGAAAGAAGATGCAAGCTCTACATCTGAACCAGAAAACAATGATGAGCTGGAACAAATTACAATAGCACGTGCCCTGTTGAATTATCGTCTGAAGGAAAAGATGGTAATAGCAAACTCTCCCAATTGCCCAATACCATTTTCAAAAAAGTTTCATATTCAGAGTCCTAGGCCAACAAGTCCACAGCCCACCCCTGCTACCACATCTAAAATCCTCCCCTTAATTTGCCCGAAGACAACTCCTCGAAATAGAGTTACTTCAACTGCTGCAGTTGACAGATCTGTACCACTCAGACCCACATCAACTGCAACAAATGACAGAATTGTGCCACCACGACAATCACCTTCTCCAGAACTCAGGGCAACTCGTCCTCAGAAATTTCCTGCAGCAGGAGCAGCTCCTTATGTCCCTATTCGACAATTTGGGCCACATTGCCATGGCATGGCTCAACCAGTGAGAATAAGAAGTGTAGTGCCTGTTTTTGCTGCACCTCAACGTCAACCACCATCACTCCCCCCTCAAGTGATGCGAGGACTATCTCAACAAGCTCCACCTGTTACCATTAGGCCAACTTCCCTAGTATATACTGCTTCACCACCAGTTCGAAAAGAAGATCCTCTGAATGTTCAAAAAGATCATGTGGCTATTCAGAAAGAAGATTATCTGACTGTTCAAAAATATAATATAGCTGTTTGGAAAGAAGATTATGCGAGTGTTCAAAAGGATCCTCCAGCTGTTCAGAAAGAAGATTCTCAGGCTGTTCCAAAGGGCACTATTGCAGTTAAGAAGGAAGATCCTCTAAACCTTACAAAGGAAGATCATCCAACTGCTATTGGTGCCACTACCTTGCCAAATAAATCTCCAGCTGAAGCAGAGGAAACTGGGAGCACAACACACAAATTACAAGAATCTGAGACAGTACTAAGCTTGGAACAACTCAAAATCTGATCTTGTTTCGGTAGAGTTGAATCCATGGGAGACAATCCAATGGTTTTCATGATTGTCGCACTTTTGTTGTAGTATCTTTTCTCATCTTATTATATGAGTGTTTTTTTGTTTTTTAAACATTTCTTTCCCCCTTTTTCACTTCTAGGAGAAGCCACAGTTGCTGCAGGTCAAAATTAGTATGCGCAATGATCTTTGCAATTCAATAGTTTGCTTATATTAGTATTATTGGTGCATGGCCATATCACAGTGTAGTATGATGCTGCTAATGTTTTCATTACTCAGTTCAGGGCCTTAGTTTGATTATTTTGATTTGCACCTCATGTCATTTTCAAGCTGGTCAATTGTGCAGAAATAATTATTTTGATTTTCACCTAATGTCATTTTCAAACCGAATTCTCTGATTTGTTTGACATATATTGGTTCTTATTGTACAGGTATTATAAAATCTTTGATGGTTGTCACAGGGAGTTGCTTCACAAGTTACTTTGGTTTGCGAATCATACCGATGTTTACTGGGAAGAAGCTGAAGGGGCAGACTTGAAAATGACAACGTGGAAATCATCAAACTATTATTACCCCTACAAAGAAAAAGACCTCTTCTTGAAGATGTCATTATTGAGTTCCAAATGTTCTAGGAAATCAATAGCCTGGTAATAATTTTGAGTTTCATTGTCCCCCCCAAAAAAAAAAAAAAAAAAAAAAAAGAAAAAGAAAAAGAAAAAGAAACTGTTGCGTACAGGCTAAACCAATAACAGGAAGACAAATTTTTGATCAATTGCAAGGGCTGAACTGACTTGCACCCATTGAGTAGGTTGCTATCGACCAACTATCAAACAAAACAAAAAAGATAGGAAAATGGAACACTCTATTTTAGCAGCCCATGAAATTGAGAGGCATCAATTTTTGATGAATGGTAGCTGGGGTCATGATTACCTCACTAATGGAAATTTTTTTTCTAATAAACTTAATTATACTATAATATTCAAAAAGATAGATGAATTAGGGAGTGAGGAATCCACAATCAGTTGAATTGAATTAATTAGCAGTTGGAAATCACATGCAAAGACAAGCTCAATAAATAAGTGGGGTAGCCTTGTACTCTGATTATCACTTATTAATTTAGGTGGCCATCATGGCATCTCAACTTAATTTCAAGCTTCACCCAAAAATGAAAAAAAAAGGATTCAAATTTAAGTTTGAGAATTTTTGTGAAATGAAGTTGAATGGCTACTATTGTGTAATCTGAATTCGAATAAATTCATAATATTATTTCAGGCAAAGGGTAATTTTTTTTTAAATATATAGTGACTCCTGTTATTAGAATTAATTATTTTAATATGAAAAATTATTTTACATTTATAGTGAAGGAAATAAAATATAAAATAAACTAAAATTATTGGTCAAATGTAAATTTCATAGTGAACGAAGTGAGATATTTAAATCTTGACAATACACATCTCTTTTATGTATTTCCATTGCTCGACTACATTATAGCAAATACTAATTACTATTTTTTTTAATAAAATATCATTTTATTATCATCTTTTCTGCTTTCTCGATTTTGTAACATATTTTGAAATAAATATTTTATTCTTTTACATCTATGAATTATTTCTTTAAATATGTCATTTATAGAATTTATTCTGCTCATCTTAATGAGATTTTCTGTAATAATATTCTAAATATATTCTATTATACATATTTTGCCTTTTATTTTCATATTATGTTGTTTAGTAGATTTAGTTGGTTACTTCAATATTTTGTTGGATCTTCCTATTTTAGAAGACTGGTTATTCTGTGTGTTGTGCATAATCCTCAGTGTTGGTTGGTGGCACAAACAAATATTCAAATTTTCTTATAAAAATATTTTTAATTTCCGTGATTATCATATCAAACTCACAAAAAGACTCTTAAATCAAACAATTATTAAAAATTATAACTAAGTAAAATATATTTATTGACAACAATGAGTTTAATTACTCTGTCAACTTGATTTATTTCATCAAAGTAACATTGTTATTCATATATGTAGTATTTATAGTTTATTGGCAAATTATCTTTGATTAGAAAAATATTATGCTGCAAATGTTTATGCATTTGGTTTGTGATACCTGTGATTAATGATGAATTTGTTTCTTTTTTCTTTAGAAAAGATTAGGATAAAAAATTGTATATTTAATTTTTTCTCCCAAGAAAAATCATATTGAGTTTAAAATTTACTCTATAGATATCTTTAACTCTTCTTTTTCTCTCTTCTAATTTTAGTGAGCCACCATTTTCCTTCAAAAGAAAGTCAATTTCAGTTTTTTTTAACTTGCTTTTTGTGTTTTTATCTCCAGTACTTTCATAAATGAGGTTATTCCTTTTTTTTTTTTAATGAAATTTCTCTTCACAATAGTGTTATATTTGCTTGGCTTGAGAAGAAGATTAGTACCAACTTCTCATGCAAGTTCTTAGCTCAGAGTACTAGTTGGTTCTCAAGTAGATCTACTAATAATTGGATTTATCCCTATTGTTAAGGTAAGCTTCCTCCTAATAACCAATTTATCTAATGAACCTCTTGGAGATTTGATATAACGTCCATCTGGAGCAAATCTCGTACAGGTGGATATAGGAGTGAGCATTTAATGGGTTTGATTTTTATTAAAATCAAATTAATTAAATTTTATATTCTTTAAAATCAAATTGAATCAAATCAAAATTTTAAGAAAATTGAATAAATTAAATTGGATAAACTGAAATTATATACTATAAACCAAATTAAATATATAAAATTTTAGTTCAATTTGATTTTATTTAGGTTAAATTATATGTATTTTATATTAGTTCAGTTCAAATTAATTTAATTTTTAATAGATTTAATTTGTTTGGTTTATTTAATTTTTATATAAAAGTCAAATAAAAAATCAAATTCTTTAAAATTAAAATTGAACTGATAATAAAAAATGAACTGAACCAATTGAAAAGTGCATGTTCATTGGATTTATTTGGCTTCAGTTGATTTATACTCACCTCTAGATCGATGGATCTATCCTTGAATTTCTCCTTTGGTTTCTATATATTTTTCTTGTAGTGTACTTTTCTCTTTTGTGTGTTAAGTGTATGTGGGTTGATATGATATTGATTAGAATTGCTCCAAATTGTTGCAGTTGTCATATGTCTAGATCTTTTGGATTGAAATCAGTTTAATAATTATTTTAAGTTTAGTGAATATCTCTAGTTAAAAAAGAAGATAGGGGGATAAAAAAGTTTCACTTAATCAATCGCAGTAACACTTTCATAACAACTAATAAACTCCAATGAAAAAAGCTAATCAAAACAAAAAAAATAATCTAACGTGGACTTTTTATGGATGTTTAGAAATTTTTGCTATTTCATATCAAAAATTATAAATTTTACGAGGTATACATATGTGAAAATAATTCATAAACTCAAAGTTTAAATGTTTTAAGTTAAAATGATGTGTCTAAATTTGTGAGTGTATTTCTCATAAGCTCTAAAATGAATTTTCTCCAATATGAAAAACCAATAAAATAAAGTGACTCCAAAACCACATGAGAGGTTCATATTTGAAAAACATAGAGGTGTTAGAATAAGTCATATAACACAAGAACATTATTCATAAATACATAAAAATTATTATGTTAGAGTTTAGTCTTAATAGCCCTATGTCATAAATGGTTTGACTCATTTATGATGGCTTGTAGTAGATTAATAAGTAAACTTGTTATAATTCATTTGATTTTATGTATTGTGTTAGATCATGTCAATTTGAATCAACCTATTCACAATTTGCATCATAAAAACTTTAACTAAGCAAACATGTTACACATAACGTGTTTATAAACGTATTACATGTTTCATGTTCATAAATACGTTACACATGTCATGTTCATAAATGTGTTATATAATCCAATTTAGTAAATTTGGTTCGCATGTTATATTTATGTAATCTATTTAAATTTCATATCATGTTAGGATTAAAATATTCTAATATGATTAATAAATATGTTGTACTTGTATTAATCCTAAACATATCATCTAAATAGATCAACACGATATGAACACAATCCACCCAACACATTTTCTGGTACTCTACCATTCTAACTCCAATAGTTGTTGTAATTTCATATCATGTTAGGATTGAGATATTCTAACATGATTAACAAATATGTCATGCTCGTATTAACTTTAATCATATCATCTAAATAGATAACACGATATGAACACGATCCACCCAACAAAGTTTGTAGTAGTTATTGCAATTCAAAATTTGTTTCTTGAGAGACAAATCTACTAAAAGTAAACTTAGATTTATCTGTGTTAATCTATCGGCCTGTGACTTGTTCATAGATTTGTAAAATAGGAGATTGTCTAGCACTTTATTTGATTTTCTCTAGTGAAGGTAATATTGTCTGTCATCTACAAAAAAATAAGTGAGAAATTACAAAAACCTAGGATTAGTTTCAATATCATACAAAAAGCAATTTTTCTTTGTTTTCCTAACTCAAAAAGAAAAATCTTCACCACAAATCAAGAAACATGGTGAAAAAATGATTCTCTTGAAAAATACATCTTTATAGAAGAAAAATGTCATGAAGAGTTATATTAACTATAAGAAAATATGATTCTAAATAGATATACCATATAACAAGAGAATAAATTTATCATGAAAGTCCAATTTAAAAAGCACATCTTTCGAGAAAATTTTATTCCACCCTATTATATGTTTTGCTTATATCAAACTTATGAGTTATATACCTTCTAAAATCTTTATTTTTATATTTCATATAATAGAAAAGCTCAAAAGAAATCAAAGACTTTTATGCAAATAGATTATGAAAGTAAACTAGGTAAGATGAATTGTATCAGGCAAAAATAACTGCATCCTATTAGATATTATTTTAGTAATAATTTTAAAAATTATATTATACAAACTAATGAGATGATAATCCTATGTCAAAGTAGGATTTTTATTATGGAGATTAGGACATGACATCACTACCTAAATGTGTTCCAAAAATTTGAAAGAAAAAAATTGACATACCAACAGAGTGTTGGGGGAAGGGAGAGAGGAGATTTTATCAAAATGTATTTCTTTGAGAGATAGTAGAATCTCTTCTTTGGTATAAAAAATCAATAAGTGATCATTTATTTGAGCGATCTCTTCACTCTCAAACAATTTGCAAAAAAGTGTCTATTGATACAGATTTTAAATATGAAAATAATTTCCTACAATAATCAGGCATAATAGAAGCAATGTCATCCTCGTTTCTATAACCCTTTCCACTTCCATCTTAAACAAAATTTATTCGATTTTTTCTTATATCTATGATTGGCTTTGGAATTTAAAAAGGCGACCTTTTTTTTATCTCTTTTCTTTAGCCATTATATCTTAGCTCCTTCATAGTGCAATATTTTAGATAGGTGATTAAAAAGAATACATTAGTCAGAATTACTAGCCTCCACTTGCACTTCTATCTGCAATTCCTAAATTTTTACATCTAAATGATATGCTTTCTTGTGACTAAACTAAAATTGATTCTTTTCCAATCATTTCATGCTTCTCTAGATGGGTCATAATATCCTCTAGACCTAATAGAGACCTAGTAGATGTCTAAGACTGCTCCATAATATCCTTACTAGATAGGTCCTGAACACACATAACTTCAAAATGATAGAGTTTCTTCTTCTATGTGATTTTTGTTTTTAAAACCAATAAATTTGGAGAATTATTAGATTCACATCTCAATAAGCTTGAACAGAAAAGAAAAAGTATTTTGAAATCAAATTGTTTGTAACCACGTAGAGATCGTCTTTTCTAAATAAGGGTCTCCATTGCTTCTTCCAATAAACTAAGTGAAGTGCAATCTAATGTAGCCTGTGTTCCAAAATTCACATGCATTTAACACATCATGAAATGTCTGAATCTTGAAAAATTCTCTACAAGACTTGTACATATTAAAAGTGGTATTGTCCCACATCAATGCAGAGATTAAAATAACTGATATAAGTTTGAGTTCAATTATTATAATAATTTAGATTAATTATAGTTTAAATCTAACTACTATAGTAATAATAACTTGAGTTAATAATTTTTAGACTGTGTGGTTTGATTATTATTCATAGATTAAGTCAACTGAGTCTCAACTATTATAAGATATATTAAGTCAGTTGAGTCCAAACTATTATAGGACTCCCCTAATTTTTTTTCCTACAAAAAGATTTCATTAAAGTCACCCTTCCGCCAACTATAATAAATTGGAACATGAATTAAGATTCTTTAAAAGTTTCTAGGTTAAATATTTAAATGGTCTTCATGCCAACCACAAATGCTTAAGAAGCATCACAGTCTATAATTATCATACATGTCAATTATTGATCTCTATGTTCATAAGAATAAAATTGCAAACCAACATCAAAGTTGCTAGTCCACGATAAAGCCAAATCCTCTCTTCTACTACCACGACTATCATTATTATTATTATTATTATTTTTAGATAAAAGATAATAGTTTTCATTCATGAAATATCAAATATAAAAATACTAGTATACATAAAAATTAAAATTTACAATCCACAACACATTATATTGACACTAAGTATATTGAATATAATTCGAAAAGTGAAGATCTTCTTTTGTACAAACACAACCATGTTGACAAAATATTAAATCTTGTATAACAGTGGTAAACGCGCTCCATTTGGTGGCTATACGAAATTACAACTTGACATTTTTGTTTTTAAATGAGTCTCAGTTGAATTAATATAAAGAACTGATCAATCTCTTTAATAATATTATAAATCAATATCATAAAAGGATAATAATAACATTTATACAATAGAACTCAAACTTTCATAAACGAAAAACTAAAAACTTTCACCAAAGTTGTAAAAGAAATAAAAAAATATATAAAAATAAATACAAATTTGCATTATTGAGATAAAAATAGATAACATAATAACAAAAAAAGAAATTATGGGCTATCGTTAGCGATTTAGCCGACGGTAACCCAAAAAATGAGTTAAAAAAAAAAAAAGTATTGAAAGGAAAGTAAGATAGAAGATTAGATCTACTAAAATTTTTAGTTTGTGTATATTAATAAAAAAAAATCTACTAAAATTTTGGATACCATGGCTATCATTATAATTATTTATAAACAAATAATAACAACTCAACTTCTTTCATATCCCTTTCATTTTTTGTGCATTTGAGAGGAAAATAAATTTATTAGCAGAGTGAGTGATTTTGGTTTGGTCTACTTGGTTATTTTTTATATGAGTGTAATATTTAATGTTTAGCCCCAAACCTAACTTCAAATGTAGAAATAATCTGTTGATTAGATTTGGCTAAGTTCTATAAAATTTAACATAATTCATGTAAAATAAGCATAGTTTTATTGAATTAATCTAGATAATGTCAATTTTCAAGTCTAATACAGTTTTGATATAATTTTTATCCTAAAAATTTATATTTGAGTGAATCTCCCTAAACTCATGAATAAGTCTAATAGCAAAATGACGGATTTAAAAGAAATTATTTTTCCATGGCTTGACATCAAATCAAATCCTGATCATAAAGCTAATTAAGAACATATCTGGTATTGCTATTCAAGAAAATTTTGATTTTGAGGGAAAAATTAAAAAAAAGTTTCTTTTATAATTAATTATAAAGTCTTCTAATATGAGTTTTAAAGGTGAAAAATTAACTTTGATATAAATTAATATTTAAAAATTTACAAACAGTAATTTTTTACTCACAAAATTTATAATAAAAAATACAGTTTCAACTATTTGCATTTCTTTAGGGAAACATTCAATATAATTTATTTACACTCACCTTTGAGCTTATTAAATCAATTTTTTAATCACAAAATCAATTTGTTTTTTCAATAAGAATGCCAAACTTACCCTAAGTTGGATGACATATGCATTAGTGTGCCCAGAATTTTGCAATGAGACAATTGTTTTCATGTTGAAAGATATGGAGCAGACTCAGCTAAACTAATTGAATCCAGAAAAATTGCTACTACTCAAATACAGCTTTTGCTTCATATTAAATTGTTCGGTTGGTGGGTTCCATATTCCAAAGGACATCATTATTGCCATCTTGAGGAACAAAAAAATGCTGTCTTTTCTTTCCCTTTTACTTGCTCATCTTCTACTCACTTCACATGGATGATTATATATCTAAGGTTGTCGTCTCCCTTCAATATATTTTCTTTTTCAGATTGATTCAAATATATATATATATATTAATTTTACTTAAAATTTAAATTTTAAAAGTAATTAATAAAATAAAATTTTATTTTAATGATTTTATTATTTGAGAAGTTTATTTTAAAAAATAATTTCATGAGAAAATCAAATTAAATTAAAAATTATAGAATTTTGAGAGATTTTATTATAGTTAAAAAAATTTAAATTAAATTAACAATCTTACAACATAAATTGACATTATACTTGATTTAAATAAATAAGAAAATTCAAAAAAATATAATGATTTCAATTTATTATAGATTCATTTTAAAGAAAAAAAAAATTCTATTGCTCATGTAAAAGAATTCTATTAATGAATCTTTTTAGTTTCTTTTTTCGCATAATTTGTTCAAAACAGAATTATTAAATTTAATAAATTTGCAAAAAAAATTATTTTTTTAATAATCTCTCAATAAATTTAAACTTAAAACAAAACAAAAACACACCCAATTTTTAAATGAACGTAAATGTTTTTTGAACTTTGAACTTACTCCCCATAAAATTACAAGGGCTAATCATGAAGAAAAGGTCCTCATTTCTAAAAATAGAGGTACCATAAAATGAAGGAGAATGACAAATATTGAGGCTTATAGATACTTAACATGTATATTGCCATTTCCATTCATTAATTGTTATTGAAACAATACTCCTACCTCTTAATGTTCTTTGTCCATAAATGCATCAACATGTTAAGAAATGACACAGCTTTCTAAAGTCTATTTTAGTACATATTTTTCATCTAATTAGCATGTTCTGTATGGACCTTCCACTTTCTTCTTTCTCTTAAAAATCTTTATCAATCATCCAAAACCAATGGTCCAACATTATATTGTTGGATGTAATGAAGCGGAAACATCCAAATCATATCATGACAATTTAATTAGATGCATTAACTCGTAAAAGTACATTAATATTAACTGCGTTATTGGGTTTTGCAAAGAAATTAAGAAATTATTAATTAAGCTATATTTTAAAAAAAATGAGTAAATTACTTTTTATTATTAATATTTTAAAGTGACAGATATTATGAAATAACAAATTTTTAAAAAAACAATAGTTAATATGAAATTGAGAGTATATAACTGTTATTTCAACTGATTTCTTGGGTTATATTAATAATGTACTAAGCACATGCATTTGCTTTATGTATATTGTGTGATCTAACTTGCAATATATATTATAAATTGATTGATTTAGCAGCAAGAGATTCAGAATCACTCTAAAAAAATTGACTACAAGTATAATTTACCATAACTTAGGATTGACGGTATATCTACATCTTATAAGTTCATTCATGAAATAAGTATTAAGAACTTATACTAACTTAGGATCAGGATTGATGGTATATCTGTCTTATAACTTTATTCATGAAATGTACTATGTAATGTACATGAATGCTTAAAAACAAGCTTGTTCATAAGCCTGAGGAAAATCAGAGACTATATCCTTGAAACTATGTGTGGTGTGCCCATTAACAGATAAATTTCACTAGCTGTCTCTCAATTTTGGTCTGAAACATGTAATGTCCTCAAAAGGAAAAATTATAAAGTAAAAGTCACTCAACTAGGATTAAATTGCCGAAAAGATGATGTGACAATCAATTATAATATTTTAATTAAAAGTGTCTGACATGTGCTTTAAAAAACTAATTTTTTTTCTTTCTCCATAAGTGAAGACACATGCTCATTACTTTCGTCAAGACTTTGAAAATGACCTCTCAAACCCATTAGCTCTTTTTGGATGTCATACTCCATCTCTAGGACTTCTTCACCCCTTTCTTATCACCATTCCCCACAACAAATGTTTGCTTTCTAAATAATAGGACAAATAATTCAAATTCACATAACCCACAAGCAAATAATAGGAACAATAACACACTCTAAAGAGTAATGAAAGAATCAAACAATGATGGGTCAATTGAGTCCTATTCTAAAGTAAATTCACCAAGAATTGAAACAACTACATATGTAGACCCTGAAGAAGAAGTTGAACCAATCAACGATTTAATTGCAACCTTTGGTTCTTCAACAAACCACCCATTTGAGTTTCTTAAACTCATATGACCTCTACATACCAAAACTCCTATGGCAACCCTAGTACCAAATTCGAAATTGCACTGCTCAACCAAATTTCCAAAATTGAGGCCAATACTAGAGATATAAAAATTGTATGATCACTCATTTGATAGCCTTACAAGACCAGTAGATCTTCTCTAAACAATTACAGGAGCAATCAGAGGGCAAAGAGGTGAGCAAATAGGAATTTGAGCATCAGACCTTAAAAACAACTTTAACAGGAGCATCCTCAACAACAGAAACCATGCTGGGCAATGGCATTTGAGGAAACGTTCTTCTAATCAAATATCCATCTCACGAAGCACGAGACTTACAGAAAGAGTAGCAAGAATCCTCTAAAGAAGTCCTACTAACGAGAATCCTAGATTTGTGTTTCTGGTCAGTGACTTGAACAATGGGTTCTAGTTGACAGCTTGATCAACAAGAATCTCATATCTTTAACAATTGGAGCTCCTCCGACTCTATAACAATGGGTTCTCGTTCATGTTCTAGTTCATCTTCCTCTATAATTTCTTCAATTAGATTTGCATTGGAGTTTTTTGTAGTTAGAACGAGCTTCTCTACATCTCTGATGATGTCCTCCTCATTATTGGTGTCGATGTCATCTTCTTCTTTAAACTCAAAAACAACATCATATGAAGGAAGAAATTATGGACTTAGACTTCGATTTTATGGGTTTTAAAAGATCTTATAAATGATCAACTTTTTAGAACAGTATCAGACATTTTTAATTAAAAAATTATCGTTAGTTGTCATGTCATTTTCTGGCAAGTTAATTTGAGTTTAAGAATATTTGCTTTATAATTTTTCGTTTAGAGATAATTAAGTGCATTGGACTAAAGCTAAAGGATAGTTAATGAAATTTAACCTATCACACCCCATTTAATAATCATTTAAATTTCTCTTTAAGTCTATCCATTGTCATTTAAAAGACCTGATTAAATTTTTTTTTTTTCATTATGTCTCTTGTTCACCACTTAGTAATTATTTACAACAAAACATACATGAATAAT
>CATIWR010174373.1:0-25576 GCA_949677035.1 Omphalea diandra
CAGCAATTTATGACATTGCGTGTGGAAATAACCTTTAATAGCCTATGTGGCATTTAAGAGGAAAAACTCTTTATTTCGTTCATGGATATGATGATGAGTTAATTATGTTTAAAACTTGTTACGTTATTTGAGATTGAAGTATCATTATGCATTTACTTACTGAGTATTCAAACTCACTTTTTTGTATGAAATCTTATTTCAGGAAGAGTAGACTAAAGATTGCATCCAATATACTTTTCAAAGTCGCTGTCTAGCAGTGTAATAGAGGTTGGGTCAGTATGCAGTCAGTTAGTATTTTAATTTGATTATTCATATATGTTTTGTTGTAAATAATTACTAAGTGGTGAACAAGAGATATAATAATAATAATAAAAAAATTTTAATCAGGTCTTTTAAATGACAATGGATAGACTTAAAGAGAAATTTAAAATGATTATTAAATGGGGTGTGACAAGGAAAGTGTTGAATCAAAATTTATTACTAGCATCAAAGTATGCAACTCATTTACAAACAGTAAGACAAATCAAAATCATAAGTATCAACTGCAAAAATATTAAAAATTGCAAATAAATAAATAAAGAGAACAACCATTATATTTAGTTTACCTTATTTCCATTCAAGCGAACAATAAGGATGAGAGTCAAGAAATTCAATTCACAATGAGTAGTTATAGTGGTAGTGTTGAGCATGCAATGGTGTTGGATTGGAATGGTCAAATTTAGCTCAAAACTCTTTTTTGATATTAACAATATAAATTGAAAAATTATAGTATTTGTTTTAAGTCTCATTTTTGTAGAATTTAAATTATGATTACATTGAAAGTTGAATAGAAGTGAAATGTTCTAAGTATCAAAAATATTCTCAAAATCGCGATAAAGACTTAGAGGTCACGACCGCTACTTATGAATAACATAGGTTCGAAGAGGATAGTTTAATTTGCGATGACTGTCACAGCAAGCATCATGATTGCTACTTTCAAATGACTTGGAAAGAACTCGAATGACCGCCTAAAGGACTTATCAAGCTAAGCCACGTGCAAAGGTGTTGTTTGAAGTTTCAAAATTTGCAATAGTGAATTATGGTAGTGACTGTGACCCACCTTTAACTTAAAACTCAAAATCTCCAATTTCATTCATAGTGGGAGTAGCGACCTACTGTTCCAACGCTATCTTAGTAGCGATTGTGATGAGAAAATCTTGATTGTGACCTTTGTAATTCGTTAAAGGGTACCAACAACTAGTTTTTGAAGAACTAATGTCAGAATGCCATATATCACGTCACTAGCCATTAAACACGTTTGAAAACCACTACTAAGACAAGGCAAAATCTAAAGCAAAAAGCATATTGTGACTGTGACACTCCTGTTTTGGTCGCGACTTATCTCTAATAAACATTCAATGCAGGATTTGCCAATCGACTTTAGAGATTTGTACATAGTTTTATTTGTAATGGTTTTTTGGTGGTTGAAACTTATAAAAACCCCAGCCAGAGATTATGAATACAAGTGGATAACATTTAATTGTGGCAAAACTCTTGCAATTTGATTTTCCAACACTTTAACTCTTAAATTCTTTATACTTGAGTTGTTAAAGGTTAAATGTGAGCCATAAACACTTTGGATCTAGGTTTTATAGTGAGCTTAAGTGTGAAAAATTCTTGTATAAAGGTTATGAGCTAAAAATATAAATTGTAAATGTTTTATTGTGAGCCTTGGAAAAACACTTGTAAGTTAAGTGCGAACTTGTAAAATACTTTTGAGAGTTAGTGAAATACCTAATTGATTAATTATGGAGAGAATGTAAGGTTTGTTAATACCTAAACCACTATAAATTATTTATGTTGATCCTTATCCTAATCTTTCTCTAATCTTTCAATTCCTTAATTCCCTCGAAAATTTAAATTTTTCACCAATTCACCCCCTTCTTGGTATGCAAGGGCCAACAAATGGTATTAGAGTATTGTCTTAAAACTTTGTTTACTTGCTTGAGAAAGGATAATGGCACAATAAGGAATCCACGCTCACTAGGGCCAAGAAATTGTATTAGAGTTTTGTCTTAAAACTTTGCTTACTTGCTTTAGAAAAGATAATGGCATAATAAAGAATCCTCGCTCACCTCAAGCCTTTTTTTGATGGATTCGATTATGTACATTGAAAGTATAGAATGAAAATATATTTTGATTATGATGTGGTGGACCTTTGGAATATTATAGCTAAGGAGTGGAAGATGGTGATTAGAGTAATGAATGGCAGTGCGAAGTTGCTTTTAAGAGAAGAATGTGGTGAGGCCCATAGGAAGGCAAATGACAAAAACAAAAGAACAATGATGATCAACTTGAGTTATATCACAAGAGAAGAATGTGGAAGAATTTAACATTGCTACACTGCTAATGAAATATGGAAGGCATTGGAGAACTATAATAAAGGTAGTATGCAAGTAAAATCAAGTATATTGAACATGTATGTGATAGACAATGACTTTTTGTGATGAAGGAGAATGAAATTGTGAGTGCAATAAGAAATAAACTCCTTACCATTGTCAACAACATGAAGAAGTGCAAAAGAACTTTCATTGACCATTAGGTAAACACTAAAATCTTTAAAGTGCTTAAGTTGGAAAAAGTTTAGGGCTAGGATGTGTAGTATTGAAGAGTTAAACCAAGACATTGGCCAAGTACTAATCGATGTCCTAATTTGAAAGCTTCTTACACATGATATGACTATCAAGAAAGATGAAGAAATGAAGAGGATGAGAGAACAAGGAGACGAAGTAGAGAAGAAGACTTTTGTTCTCGAGTCCTCTAACAAAGACAAAGACATGGAAGAAAGCTTGAGTGAAAGTGATGAAAATGAGAAGGTTGAAGAGGAGCTTAACATTTTATTTACAAGATCTAAAAAGTTAAAGGAAAGAAGAAGCCTAAAAAAGGCATCATCCAACTTTAAAAAGAAGAAAAAGGAAGAAACTTGCTTTAAGTGTGAGAAGATCAAATCTGATTGTCTTAAACTTAAGAAGAATAAGAAATGGGAGAAAGAGAAGAAAAAAGGCTTCAAAGCAACATAAGATGATGACCTAAGTGAAAAGGAAGAAGATGAAGAGGTTACAAACTTTTATTTTATAGTTTAAGATGATACATCCAATGAGGTAAGTACTTCATTCCAATCTTATGATGATATTGATGTGTATAAGGATGAGGATGATGAGCTACTTGAAGCCACATCCTTAAGATATGATAAATATAAATCTAAAATGAAAGTTTACAAGGAAAATATTCTGAACTTGAGGATGATTTCAAAAATTTAAATGATTGTAGCTTGAGAACCTCTAATGAGGAACTTAAAAAGTCTTTAGAATAACTTTATAAGATACCATCCTTACTTGATTCTTTAAGAAATGAAAATAATTTTTTTTTTAAAAATGAGTTCATTGAATTGAGAAATTCTATTTCTAAATTTCATAAGGAGAAAAAGGCTTTTGAGCACTCATTGTATCTCAAAGACAAACCCTTGTGAGATATGGTCTTAGCTTTAATAGTGCTTCTTCATCTACATCTTGTCCCTATACTTTCATTAAAGCCTTTAGACCCTAAACCTCTAACATATAGGTAGTTGGGAAGAAAAGTGTTTCTAGCGTTAAGCCTCTCATTCCCAAAGGTAAGGAAAAGGCATCCTAGAGCCTTAAAGAGCTAATCATGCATTCACATATGAAAATAGTGCATGCCTAATGACACACTTCCTACTTCTCACCACATATGCCTTTGCATGCATACATATGGCCATGGCATGAGAAGGACCCCTACTCATGCTAAAATTACCCATAGGAGAAACACTAATAAGTCTAAACTCCAATATCACTATTGTATTACATATGGTCATATAAATGTATTTTGTTACATTAGAAATACTTATATCAAATTAGAGGATCATTCTAAGCCTAACCCCCTAGGGCCTAAGTATGCTTGGGTACTTAAACAAAGGTGGATTTGCTTTATGTTATAGGTATGCTTGGAAGCCACCAATAAGGAAAATAATGATTAGTATATGGATCATAGGTATTCAAAGCATATGACTAGAAATAAGAAGTTATTCATATCCATTAAAGAAAAAGATGGTGGTAATGTAACATTTGGAGATAATGTCAATGGTAAGTTAATTGGCATTAGTGTAAATGGTAAGAAAACTTACCCCTTTATTGACAATGTCCTTTTAGTTGATCGTTTAAAACATAATCTCTTAAGTGTAAGCCAATTATAAGATAAGGGTAATAAAGTTACGTTAATTTTAGGGAACACCTTGTCACCATCTTAGTGGATGAGAATGTAGTATTTAAAGGTGAGAGGTAAGACAATACATACATAATTGACTTGAACAATTGGCTAACCAATCTTTTAAGTGTCTTGTGTATATTAACAATGAAGCATGACTTTGGCATAGAAGGCTTGGACATGTAAGCATGGAGCTTTTCCAAAATCTATCTAAAGGAGATCTAGTTAAAGGTCTTCTAAAGCTTAAGTTTATTGAGGACAAGACATGTAGACCATGTTAAATGAGAAAGTAACACCAAGTATCTTATAAGCCAAAGAATGTTTTAAGTACTTCTAGACATCTTCAACTCATTTACATGGACTTAGCTGGATCCACTAGCAATGCTAGTCTTGGTGGAAAGCATTAAGCGTTTATCATAGTTGGACCTCTTTAACTCATTCACATGGACATAGTTGGACCCATTAGAATGCTAGTCTTGGTGAAAAGCATTATGCATTTTTCCTGTGTTCACTTAGGTTAATTTCTTGGCTCATAAGAGTGATGCTATTAATGTTTTCAAAAATTTTGCAAAAAGAGTTTAAAATGAAAAAAAGGTTACTTCATCTCTTATGTTATAAGTTACCATAGAAAACAATTTTAAAATGAACTTTTTAAAACTATTATTTAGAGAATTAGATTTCATACAACTTTTCAGCTCTTAGAACATCATAATAAAATGGTATTATAGAGAGAAAGAATAGAACATTGGTTGAAATGGCTAGAACTATACTCAATGAGTATTCACTTCTAAATTACTTTGGGCTGAAGCCATCAACACCTTATGTTATATTGTAAATAGCATTTATAAAAGATCCATTTTAATAAAACCTCTTATGAGCTATGGATGGAAGAAAGTCCAAGCTTCATGCCCTAGAGTGTTTAGATGCGAATGCTATATATTGAATACCAAAGGCAACCTTGGAAATTTTGTCTCTAAAATTGATGAGGGTATTTTTCTAGGCTTTTCCACCACTAGCAAGGCATATAAAGTCTTTAACAAAAAGTCTATGGTGGTTAGAGAGTCAGTGAATATTGTTTTTAATGAGTCGAATAAGAAACTTGATCATAGGAAAGTTGCTCTTGTAGGTTACTTTGAGAAGTTAGAGCTCAACTTTACATTAAAGGAGAATGTGATTGAAATTAAAGAGCAAGAACCACCTTAAGCGGTAGAAAAAGATCCACCTCAATAAGAAAGGATCCAAACTCAAAAACAATTCAAGGGTTAAAGGTACTCCAAGAATCATCCAAAGGAGTTGCTCATTATTGAGACCTCCAAGAGAGTAAGGATTAGAGTTCAATTAAATGCATTAGATAGTAATATTATTTTTATTTCTCAATTAGAACCAAAGTCAATCGACGAGGCTCTCAATGATGAGTGTTAGGTGATTACTATGTAAGTCGAACAAAACTAATTTGAGAGAAATAAAATTTGAAAACTTGTCTCTAGGCCTAAGGAACACT
This sequence comes from Omphalea diandra, assembly GCA_949677035.1. Classification (NCBI taxonomy): domain Eukaryota; kingdom Viridiplantae; phylum Streptophyta; class Magnoliopsida; order Malpighiales; family Euphorbiaceae; genus Omphalea; species Omphalea diandra. The sequence continues at coordinate 5,762 of CATIWR010174373.1, forward strand.
AGGTTGTTGGTTGCAAAAGGGTGCTTAGGAACAAGTTAGATGAGTAAGGTTCCATCATACGAAACAAGGCTAGATTGATTGCCAAAGGATACAACTAAGATAAAGACATAGATTATGATGAAACCTTTGTCTCTGTTGCAAAATTAGAGACCATTAAGATTGTTTTAGCATATGCATGTCACATGAATTTCAAACTCTTTCAAATGGATGTTAAAAATGCATTTTTAAATGGTTTTATTGATGAAAAAGTCTATGTGGAACAATTTGCTAGTTTTGAATCTCATTATTTACCAAACTATGATCTCAAATTGACTATGACTTGTATGGTTTAAACAAGCTCTAAGACCATGGTATGAAAAGCTTAGTTTTTTTTTTTTTTATGAAAAATGATTTTGAAAAGGGTAAGATTAATACAACATTATTTGTTAAAAGGTGTGATAATGACACTTTGATTATTCAAATTTATATTAATGGCATTATAGTTGGTGCTATTAATGAATCTCTTTTTGAAGATTATGTTAAGTGTATGACTAGGGAATTTGAGATCAGCGTGATAGGTGAGCCAGAGTTCTTGCTCTATCTATAAATCAAGCAAAACAAATAGGGCATCTTTATCAATCAATCCAAATACATAAAGGACTTGCTTAAAAGATTTAGGATAGATGGATGCAAGATAGCAAAAACACTAATGATAACATCAACAAAACTTAACAAGGATGAATTGAGGAAGATAATAAAGGAGAAAAAAATATAGAGGTATGATTGACACTCTTCTCTATTTAATCGATTCTAAACCTGATATCATGTATAATGTTTACTGTGTGCACATTTTCAAGCATACCCTAAGGAATCACATTTACATATGGTAAAAAAGGATTTTAAAGTATTTACATGGCACATTGCATCTAGGCTTATGGTATCTTAGGAATTCATATTTTAGTCTTCTTAGGTATTTGGATCCTGATTATGCAGACATTTTATTAGATAGAAAGAGCACTTTTGGAACTTTTTTAATTTATTGGTGAATTTTTAGTTTCCTGGTTTAGCAAGAAGTAAGTTCCAATTGCCTTATTTACTATTGAAATAAAATATGTTACAGTAAATTGTTGCATCCAAGTTCTTTGGATGAAATAACTCAAGGATTATGGCAAAGATGTTGATCATATTCCCATCAAGTGTGACAACACTAGAGTTATTAATCTTTTCAAGAATCCCATCCAACACTCAAGGAGAAAACACATTGATATAAGACATCATTTTCTTAGAAATCATGTGCAAAATGGGAATTTAGTGTTAAAATTTATTGACACTCAAAACCAATTTATAGATATCTTTACTAAACAACTTAATAAAGATCAAATGAACTTTATTAAGAAGGAACTAGGATACTAGATGGAAGTTCTAGGGTGAGAATAGATCTCATTATATGCTATCATATTTGTTTGATTGTTAATTGATGTGTTTATTTTGATTAATTATTGAATTATTATGATAATGTGTTGAGATGAATTAATTTAAGATGCATTCTTTTCTGCCTATTTAAAGCTTCCATTACCCCTCTTTTTCACTCCTTACCTTTTCATTCCCTTATTTTCTTAAATTTTGCTCCTTTTTCTTTATCCCTCATTCCTTTAATCTTTTAACGTTCCTTTCTACATTTCTCTTTATCATCATCTCACTATGGGACCAAGAAAACCTCCAATAAGAAGTGAAAAGGGAAAGGGCATAGCCTAAACCTCCTCTCCTCCACAAAGGCAAGGTCTTCCTCTATCTCTCTTATGCAAGGCATCACTAAAAGAATGAGAGATTCCAAGCCAACAAGAAGAAAATCATCCAATCCAATAAGATTCCTTCTACCTTTTTTCTCTAAACACTAAAACTTGAAGGCAAAATCAAGGTCTTCCTTTCAAGTTTAGGGTGGAATGACTTCATCTTTAAGGATGAATCATGATATGAAAAGATTATTAAAGAATTCATATGCACAATGAAAGTGAGCAAGAGAATAAAATCTAAAGTTAGTATGTAAACATCTGATAAAATTTTCTCCTTCTTCAACTTTCATACCGGTATTAATATCCCTTTCAATATTTCTTCCTTTGATCTTAATTTTTTTGACTTTTAGAGTCAAATTTCCATTGAAAAGAAACATGATCCTAAAAAGTCTTTGGCAAAAAATATTAAGTCTATTCCATTTTGGCTTCTTTATAGAATAGTTTCTTTTTCCATTAATACAAAAGCTAATGGAAATGAGAAAGTCTCTCTAAAAGACTTATTATTTCTTTAATGCCTCATTGAAAACAAAATAATCCAAATTGGTTTCTACTTTATGGACCAATTAGCCTATATGAGCTTTATCTAAAAGAGGTAATTTCTCCTCCCTCTCACATCACTTCCATATATCATTTTATGGGAGCCCTTACTCTTAAAAATAAAGCTTATCTTAGCAAAGCTTACCTCCATAATAAGAATTTTCTTGATCTCACCTCTTTCGCCAATGCTAAGGTCATCAAACCAAACACTAATGAGTATTTGATAGGAACCCAAGGTGCCAAGCAATAATAAGCCTTTTAAGTAAGAAACATGAATGGGCTTGTGATTGAGGAAGGAGAACCATAAGAGGAACCCCCATGCAAACTAAAGGTAAAACCAAAAGTCCATCCTCTTCTAAGACTTCTTCTATTGCCAAGGTTTTCAAGCTCTTGAAAAAGGTTCTCAAAAGACTTAAGTTTTTTTTTTATCATCTTCATGGTAATATAGTTGAGATCTAAGAGAAACTTGGTCTTCCCAATCCATGCCATCTCCAAGACTATGAATTTTCTGAGGATGGGGAAGAAGAATAAGTAATTGAACCTATCAATGAAGACCAAGAAAAAGAAACATAAGTTGAAGATAATAAATATGAGGATGATGACTCTTCTCCAACATTTTTGTTTTCTTTATTTTCTATTTTTTAAAGTTTTTATACCTTTAGTTTATGTTTTTACATTTTTGTTTTTCAAGTTTTTAGGTTCTAATCCTTGTGATCACATATTTATGAATGTTTGAACTACTTTTGTTTATGTTTACTCTATTAATGAAATGTTTGTTTGATATCTTTATCTCTTATACTCTCCTTTTTACTTTCAACAATCATGAGTTGATATGCTTTGTGTTTTAATATTAATATTCCTCTCATTATTCCCTATTTTCCCTCTCTTTTTTTTTTTTGATCTAGACAAATAGGGAGAGATAATGGAATATGTATATGCAAAGAAAGGGAAAATTTGTTATATATTAAATGAAATTGAATGCTAATTGGTTAGACTAATTGACATTCTAAGGGAGAGAATGGATTAAGGGGGTACAAATCTAACATTTTGAAATTCAAGCCTTAAGTGTTCAGAATGCTCATTGTTCTAACTCGATTCATAAAGGACATTTATCCATTAACTTCTAAACACTTAAGACGTATAAGAGTATAAAATTTAAACATTTTGTACTTTGAATATTCAATCTAGATTGTTAAAATAAAAAAGATGGAGATCGTTGGACTAGGATAGTTAAAGTTCTCTTTTGATCTTGGCAATATAGATTGAAAGGTTCTAATTCCTATTTTAAGTGTTATTCTTGTATAATTTAAGTTAAGATTATATTGAAAGTTGAATGGAAATGAAATGTTCCAAGTATAAAAAATGTTCCCAAAATCACAACCAAAACATATAGGTCGCAATCGGTACTAAAGAAAAACTTAGTTTTGAAAATAGTTTGATCCATGTTAATCATTGTGGCAAGCATCATGATCGCTACTTTCAAATGACCTAAGAACTTTAAAAGCCAACCAAGGGGTCTGTTAAGCTAAGCCATATGTAAAGAACCCATTTGAAGTTTCACAATTTGTGATAACAATATGGTAGTGATTACAACTCACTTTTAGCATGAAATGCAAAATCTCTAGTTTGATTCATGATGGGAGTGGCAATCCACTATTCTAATGCCATCTCAATAGTGATCGCAATAAGAAAATCTTGAACTTTATAATCTGTTAGAGGGCACCAATAACTAATTTTTTAAAAATAAATTCCAGAGTGTCACGTGTCATTAGTCGTTTAATACATTTAAAGATTGCAATCAAGAAAAGGTAAAATCCAAAGTAAAAAGTAGATCACAATCATGATACTTCTATCACGATCGCAACTTACCTCTAACAAGCATTTAATGTAGCATTTGCCAACCAAGTTTGGAGATTTAGACATAGTTTTATTTGTAACGACTCTTTGGTGGTTGAAACTTATAAATATTCCACCAAATGACTTTGAATACAAGAGGATATAATTTAATTATTGGAAAACTCTTACACTTTGATTTCTCAACACTGTAACTCTTAAATTTTTGTATTTGAGTTGTTGAAGGTTAAGTGTGAGCCATAAACACTTTGGGTCTAGGTTTTAAAGTGACCCTAAGTGTGAGAAACCCTTATGTAAAGGTTGTGTGTGAACCAAAAACACAAATTGTAAAAGTTTTGGTGTGAACCTTGGGAAAACACTTATAAGTTAGGTGTGGGCTTATAAAACTCCTTTGAAAATTAGTGAAATACCCAATTGAGTAATTGAATAGTAGACATAGGGCTTGTTAACACATGAAACACTATAAATTATTTATGTTGATTCTTCTCCTACTTGTTCTCTAATCTTTAAATTCCTTAACTCTTTCCAAAAGTTCAAATTTCCAACTAATTTAATCCCCCTTCTCGGTTGACATGGCCTAATAAATAACAAAATGAGGATAAAAAAGGCTACTTATAATAATTCAATCCAATATCAAAATAATATATTCACCTGGTGTAATAAATGGCAAGATGACTAGAACTACACAATATTCAACTATAATAAAAGCTTTAATAATTAATAAACTTTATTTTTGTACTTAAAAAAAAAGAAATGAGAATTAAACATGAGAAAAAAATAAAAATAAATGCCTTGTGTGTAATAGAAATATCCATTGATCATACCTGAGAGATCATTAATATGGACTCTTTGAACACCTCACCTTATTTCACTCCCATCATGTTCAATGATTCTAATTTAAAAATGCAAGTTTTGTACTCTGTCATGTTTTTTGTTACTCCAAGTTTTATTTTTTTGGCTATTGGTAAAATTTTCCCTGAAGGTATTACTCTAGCACTTACTCTGTCAAAATGAATCTTTCATTTTGGTGTCTCAAATGCCCCTAAATTCTCAATAAGGAACTCATATGGCTCTTGCTCTTCTTTTGTGATAGATTATTGTTGTAAAGTATCCTACAACCATCTTTTGAGTCATATACTTGATGTCAAATTCAATAAGAAGGATCAATCACTTTGCCAATTTGCTTGCCGTTAATGGTGTCTCATATAAATACTTAATGGGATCCAAATTTGGTAGCACATGACTAGAAATGATACCACAAAATTTTTTTCATAGCCTAAACAATGACCAAACAAGTCTTCTTAACCTAGTTATACCATTTTTCATAGGCCAAAAGCTTCTTGCTAAGGTAGTAGATTCCTTGTTCATTTTGCGAGTAATTTTTTATATTAGCATCGCTTCTACATACCTATCCTCCACCATCAAGTATAAGATTAAAGGTTGTCTTATCTTTATTGGCCTCTACAATAGTAGATTTTTTTTTTAAAGAACACATGAGTAGATTAGGCACGTATTACTTAATCTTTTCAATGGCTTATTGACATTGCTCATTCAATAACATGGGTTAATCCTTCCTCAGATGTTTGAAGATAGTTCATAAATTATAGTCAACCTCAAAATGAATCGACTAATATTTTGAATATACTCGAGAAACCGATATACCTTCTTTTCTATTTTTGATGCTAACATTTATTAGATTACATTATTTCAATACCTTTCTCAATCACCACATCCTAACATCTTACTAGAAGTAACTCTAAATACATGTTTTTTATAGTTTAACTATTATACTTGTCTACACTTTGTAGAAAACTTTTTTAGTGCCTTGAAATGACCTTTTTGAGTGTCAAACTTCATCATTATATTATCAACATAGTTCTATCCTTCCTTATGAATTAAGTCATAAAACAATGCAATCGTCGTTCTTTAATATTCAGCCTTGATATTCTTTGACCTAAATGGCATTACTCGATAATAGTAAGTTTCCCACTCAATGATGAAGGCCATCTTAACCTTGTTTATTTTGGAAATCTTGTACCTTAAAAAATCATCTATGAATAAATAAATAACAAATGTTGCAGTATTATTGACTAACATGTCAATGTAGAATAATGGGAAGCCATCCTTTGGGCAGACTTTATTTAGGTTCTTGTACATTCTTAGCGTGCCATTTGTGGCAATTCACCACTCTCAAGGGCTTAGCACTCAATTATTTAACGACCTCGTCTTTGACTAGTTGTACCCACTCTAGCATTAACTGTCTTATTTTCTACTTCCATAACTTTATATGCGAGTGTGTGGGTATGGTGTACTTGATTATTTATTGATTAACCCTAAGCATATTTTCATATTTCTAGGTAAATACCCTATAGTACTTATACTCAACAACTACTCAAACCTTCCACTTTTCTATTGGTGTGATGTTGCTTACGATTATCAAAATTTTTTAGTTTTCTTAAGCACCAAGATTAAAATAATTACTTATATGGTATTAATATTAAATTTTCACATAAAATAATGTATGTTATGCAAAATATCATTAGAAAAGACATCACATAAATAGGCAAACTCATCATTCATAAAATAAATATGTATATAAAATAATGCATGTTATCCATAATATCATTAGAAAAGACATTACTTGGCCTATTTTAGGTAATTCCACATATTCATCTAATGCCTATTTTAGGCAATCCTACATATACATCTTGTGCTTGTTCATCCATCTACAAAAATCAATTATTATAAACAATCACCATGGGACAAATGATTTGAATGTGAGCATAAAAGGGGGAAATCATGTAATTAAGAAAATGATATTAAGCCATGCATTCCTTTTCGATTTGTGAAAATAAACACAAGTTAGCCATCAATGAATGAGTTAAACATAAGATGACTTAACCCTTGACTTGATCATGCTTTCAAATTAAAAAGAACCACATCACCTTACCTTATTATTTTGATTCCTAGATCATTTACCCCTAATTGATGATTGTCATTTACCTTGTAGAAGGATTAATTATGGTCTCATCTTACTATCCAAATTGATTATCAAACATATAAAACATGTAATAGATCATAAGACACATTTATATTATTAACTTACATCAATGGAGGTGCATAATGGAATGAGCATGCAAATGGAAGCATGCACACATTTAGGCAAGATGTGAGGGCTAAAATAAAGGGGTCATAGAATCCTAAAATCCTCTTTTGATTTGTCTTATACAACTTAGATGTGCCAAGAGCAATGGAGATAACATTACTAGCCATGGAAATGCTAGTATGTATGCTAGAATGTAAGAATATCCAAAATACCCAAAAAAGTTAATATAAGCTTTTAAGGATAACATATTAAACATCAAAATTGAGATTTTGGAAAATGAATCCTCCTCCAAATGTAATATATTTACCACTTATCCCCTATAAGGGTCAAAAGACTAAGTTAGCCACATGAAGACTAACTTAAGCTCCTTCAAAGGTGAATGATGATAAAAGATCAAAATAATAAGGTAAACAACCGAAAAATCTATCAACAATAGTGAATCAAAGGATCATAAGTCTCATGAACCTCTTCCTACCATACTCCTAACCAAGCATACTAAGTAAAAAAAGTAAGATGGACAAGCCATACAAAATATGCATCATACATAATAAATCCGACCCATTTGTCAAATATGGCCTTAAGATGGAGTATAAGGGTAATTAGATATTATAACTTGTCCTATTCCTCTAACAATTAAGCTAATGACTGAAAAAAAAAGCCAAAAGATGTTAAAAAAAATAAAAAAGTTGTAATGAATAGTGTTAGTGAATAGTAATAAAGGTTTATGCATAATTCATAATGGTTTGTAAAGACAATTAAGTATTTGTATAGAATAATGGATATTTTCCAGGTAGTTTTTGAAAAGGGAGAAAATAAAGGGAAGGAGAAGGGTCCTTTGGATGCTTTGAACCTTGTCTATTAGCCCTAAAAGGCATTTTATGTAAGAAAATCTCTTAAAATATAAGAGAAACAATATTTAGAAATGTGTAAGGCTTGGATTTACCTTAAGTTACTTAGAGCATTGCTATAGTATTTGGATTCTATTTCAGAAAAAATGTTCTAAGTTTTGAAAGTTTGATTAGATAGAGTTTCTTTAGGGTTATCTTAGCTTCCTTTTTATCTTTAAAATAAAGGGTATTTGTAAAGAGAAAGAGGTACAACTATGCCCTAGATTGCACCATATTCCTCCTTTTTCCACACTCTATAATGACAAGATTAATGAACATTCTAGAGTTTATGGTTTGCAATTATCTAGAAAGACTAACAATTTTTTATATAGATCTTAGGTTAGTTGTACAACCCTCTAAACCTAAGGGATCACTATTTTAGAAGTTTCTTACTACTGGGGCTTTAAGGGTTATCTGTATGACCCTTTAGTGGTCTGTACAACCTTCTTTAGTTAGTTGTATAACCAATTATGTTGGCTATATCAATAACTATTTCATTGCCTCAAAGGCTCTCTTGATTATGGGTGTTTGAAAGGCAGGTTTGATTCAAGACTCTTTTGAAGCTTCTATGACTTCTTTAGCATTATTTTCTCTATCCTTTTAAAAAAAGAATTCAAGTAGTTTCTTATCATTGGGATTGCGCCTAAGTGATTTATAATCTAATGCTCATAGCTTGACCTTACTTTATGGGACATGGAAACAACATTTGATGAATGGTCACTATACAAGGCATAATAAAACATTTAACTCAAACACAAATACTAGAAAAGGATATACAAGTATATGATTTCCTTAACAACTTTTTTAATAGGTACTAAGGTTTTTGGAAGCCTTTTACCAAGTACTAAAGTTTTCTTTTTACCTCATAGTAGTCCTCTATTAGGTACTGATATGTTTTATCTCCTCAATTGCTCTCTGCTAGGTATTAAGGTTCATTATGCTTTTCGATAACTCTATAACAGGTAGTGAGAATAAATATATGCCTCAAGAACTCTCTAGTAAGTACTGAAAATGATTCTACATTCTAACAACCCTCTATTAAGTACAAAGAATGATTATATTCTCTAGCATCTTTCTAGCAAGTATTGAGATTGAATCTATGCTCCAACAACCCTATAGGAAGTATGGAAAATGATTTTATTCTCTAACAACCCTCTAGTGGATACCAGAATGAATATGTCTCCTTAGTAGCCCTTTAGTAGATATTAAGGCCATTTGGTAGCTGTTAGTTATGTTTCCTAGACCAATTTTTGTAATGGATATTTTCTTAATAATGCTATGGTTACAATTTTATTAAATATCTCTTTTATATTTTGTTTACGACTAAATTATAAATTCTATGAATATTTAATTTTATATAATGTCTTTAAGTATATGACTTGATAGTAAAACCTTTGGGTGTAAAGAATTATATTCTAAATTGTCCCTAGCTAGACATTATTATTGGGATAATAATGAATGAAGACTAGTATGTATTTGATTGATAACTATATTTTACTAGTTATGGATATGTGATATTAAATCAAACACATAAATATATGTTTTATTTTTCTTTTATTTGCTTTATTTTCCTTAATTTTTTATTTTTTCTTCCTTTTTTTCATTTTTTTATTTGTTCTTATTTTCTTTTTCTTTTTTATTTTTTTCATTCCTTATTTATACTCATTTGGTTTGTAAAAATAGTGTTTGTTTGTATAAAAATTAAACTAAAATGCAAAGGGGTATTAGAGTGGAAAAAATTTAAACATATGGAAAAACATTAGTTATCTGTTCAGACAAATATATACAATTTAAGGGTATGTACACCCTTTTGATGATTAACACATGTCATTCACAACCTTTCCTCTAACTTTTGTCTTTTTCTATCTTTTTCTTTTCTCACAACCCTTTTATCTTTTTGATTCCATGTCTTTTTTTTTGCTTCTCGATACCATGGTCCATGACGATGCTTTTATGCTTGATTTCCATGATGCTACTCCTAACTTCATTGAGGGTGATTATTCCCTATCAATGAGCTAGCAACTTTGATATTTTATCATAGATTCACATCAACTTCTTCATTGAGATACGCGCATACTAAAGGTCTTAGGTCAAAGGCCTCAATTCCACTAATTTACAACCTTTATCACATCTATTTGGCATTGCTTTTAACACGATAGGCTCTTCTAAGTTTGTTCTTTTATTTTACTTTATTTTTATTTTTACATCTATTAATTTCTATGATTCCTTATATCTATATGTTAACACTTAGGTTTGTCTTAATGAATTAACTTAGCTTATAGGACACATACCTTTAGATATTTGAGATACCTGTAGTTCTTAAAAATTTGAGATATGTTACATGCTTAAGAATTTCGCTTTATATACTTTCTGATTCCTACACCTGCATGAAAATATTTAGGCTAGTTTCAAAAATAAACTAAGCATATAGAACACATACCTATAGGCTTTTATAATGCTTATAGCTTTTAAAAATTTGTCTAATATTATGATATTTCATCTATTTGTGATTGTCACTTTATTCTTGATTTCTTATATTTGCATGCTTCTATTTAGGTTAGTTTTGAAAATAGATCTAGCTTATGAAGTGTATACTTAGTGGGATTTTATATGCTTTATGATTCTTAAAAATTTGGTAATCTTGTAATATTATATGTGTTTGCTATGACGAGCTTTCGACTTGTGCTTTTTATTAAGTCCACCTTTTTCCTTTGAACTATTATTATTTATACATTTTGTGTGTTGCTTGTTGTTCTTCAAGATGATGCTACCTTTCATAAAGGTGGTGCTCAATCACACTTATCACTACTTAATTTTGATTATTGCCACTAGACATGCATGACTGGATTGCCTTGACTGGGCTTTTGACTTTATTCACCCTCCGTCTGATAAGGATCCTAAGAATGATGACTCTGTAATGTAATGTATGATGGAGAGATGGATGGACACGACCTACAACTTTTACTTCCCTTTGGTTAGAGAGATCGCTATCACCCGTGAGGACTTCACATGCATGATGGAGATATGATGTTTGGGTCTGTTTCTCCTTACTAAAGTTAACATTTATGTTAAGATACTACAATAGGACTACATCCGCAACATGCTAAGGTTCCTCTTCGATCTAAAGGGAGAATTTTAGTTGATAGCCTTAGAGCTATAAAGGATATCCCATAAGAGGTTATGGATTAGGTGGCATATAACTTTCTTCTTTACCACCTATCCAGGACTCTTTTCTCCACCCCAAGGGATACTACCAAGATCTATTTGCTACTTATCCTAAAGGATCCATAGTTGATGGGTCACTATGACTGGGACTTACTATTGTGGCCCACTTATACAAGTTCTTATATAAGTGATACCATGGGTGATCATACATAAATATGTATTAGAGAGTGCTAGAGGTAAGTATCACTTGGCTTTATTATTTTCTTTCCCTTTTTTCCTTGTGTTTCTTATGTTACCTAACAATTTATCTTTAGCAGGCATGGGCAAAAAAGTTAGGTTTTATAAGGGTGACAATCGAGTATGGACCCATGTTATCCTTATTTCTAGCATTAGAGTAGTGATAAGCAATATGAGCAGGAGATGACTACTAGGCAAACTCACCTAAATGAGCTTTGGCTAAATCAAGTATATTCACCTGCATATAAAATTACTTAATTAGTTTTCATGATATTTATGATGGTTAGAATACTTATAATGCACTTGTTTTTTCTTCTTACAACTTTGGCTCAATTGGAGAGGCCTCTAAACACCTGGAGGGTGGAACTAGTTAATGCTAAGGGGCACCCTTATAAGCATTGGCTTCTCATAGGCTCTTCTATTTGGAAGTGATATCTTCGAGAGTGAGTGCTCCTATAGAGAAAGAGAGAGGCTTGATAGATACCTAGTAACCTGAAAGCCTCTCACTTATATGTTTTAAGGCATCGGTCTGAAGGGCAACAATCTTGATCATGCCTTGACAGGGCAACCTGTCGAAGATCTTATATCGAGCACCATTAGGTATAGGAGTTGGATGGAGCCTTCATTCCTTAAGGTTATTCTAATGCCACTCGCATGCCTTTAGTCCTTTTAATAATTAAAGGCATATGCTAGGACCATCTAGGCAAAGAGATAATTATTTATGGCTTATGACAAAACAGACACCATCTAAGCCATCATTTATAAAAGAAAATCACAAGCGGGCTCATACCTAAGGGCTAGCAAACCTAGACCGGTGGTAATAGGAGAAGTAGATCCTTTACCAAAGAGTATATTTGAGTCTTACCGCACTTTTATCATTGATGCAATGGTGGAATTGGAGCTCACTTAATCTCTAGCTTTTTTGCCCCTTTTGATACTACTCACAATACTTTTTTAACTACTCAATACTCTTATTATTATCTTATTATTTAATGCGTCATTGGCCTAATGATATATATATGTAGATTTCTTGTATCTAGGTCTAACACTTAGTGGATTTGATTGCAACATTAAAGAGGACATATATTCAACATACTTTTGAGTTGTAGGTAAATAAAAATATTGAATGTATGCATTTTCATGTGTGCTTATGTGCATATATCTTAACCACCTTAACCTTTTATTCTTTCCTATCTTTTAAGAGGATATCCATTAGAGAGATATAGAGTTTAGGGAGGTATGTGTTGAGATCGCTGGTCTTTAAGTAAATTTAGAGGAGTATGCCATTACTGATGCCATGAAAAAGGAGGACTAAGATGCTACTACCTGCCCTTGTTTGTATTTTTGTTCTTATTTTCCATTTTTAGTAGTACTAATAGAGATGTTTGTATAACTGATATAGTTATTTGCGCATTGTGCAAACCTATATTTTATAATTTTAGATATTTAGGCCCCAATGCACCTAATTTTGTTGTTTGCACATTTATTGGCCTATTTATGATGGATAATGTATTTTTCCTTTCAGTTTATGTGTAATTGAGTTGATGATGTGCTTTACCACTTATTTTTCCCATATGCACTTTGTTTAGAACTACTTTAAACTAAAATTTAGATGAAAATGCAAGATAAAACAACATGTTGTTGTTCTACTCCTTAGAGACAACATGTTGTCTATACAAAAAACTATACTACATAAGTATTAGATTTTAAACCTTCGTATGTAGAGCCCAATGATGAGAATCACTCAATATATCCTCATAATGCAAAAGGAACTACCAAAGAAAAAGATAAAAGCCCTAAAATACCTTGTAGAAGCTCAAAGCCAAGCCTAAAGTCAGAAGCCCAAAGCCAAGCCCACAACATAGCCCAAGCTATCAGCCTAAGCAAATGAGTTGTACAACTCATAAAGTAAGTCTGTACAACCCATATACATGGCTACAACCCTTACTTAAACCCTAACCCTTGGAATCTTTTAGAACTTGTCCCCCTTAAACCATAGGGTTGTAGAACCCTAATAGATTGATGGTGTGAGCACCTCAAGATTTTTCTCGAACAAGTGGAATCTTGCTTGTAACTCTATCATTTTATCAATCAATAGGGGATCGAGGGGACATGGGTCTTTACATTAGTAATGACCCTAAGATGTGGAACGTGCTTGGATCAATGAGGGATCCTTTTAGGCCTTATGTTGTTCAAATCCCTATATCTAAAATAGTGGTCATTGGGGGACCAAATGCAGGATAATACATTGGTATCACGCATAGGAAATATGAAGTCGTCACTAGACTTTGATTAGGACATAAATCCAATGAAAGCAAAATATGAATCTAATCTAAGTCAATTAAAAGGCCCATTTCATCTCTACCATATCATAGATTAGATTTGAAACTTGGGTATAACTTAGTGAAGAGGTTAGACACCTCTAAATCGCATGGATATCAGGATCTGACCTTTGGGCATCTTTGGTTCACTTTTAATATTTTTGCTAAGTTATTAATTAGTCCAATTAATAATCCTAAGAATACATCTAGTGCAATTGAGCCAACCAAATCATTTTATCAATCTATAGGGGAGAGGGGTCATGCATAATGGTATAGGGTTCATCATACATATCCATACATCCATCCATCACATACATCACATAAAAGGAATAGGGATCATGCATTCCTCGTATAAGGGTAAGCATGCAGACATCTATCATTCATGATCACATAGAGTGATCATTAAGGGCAACTTATAACTCAAATAAAACATCTACACCGAAAGGAAGAGAAGAAGTTAGTAATCAAATTATAAAAAAATAAATAAAAGAAACTAAAGGAAAAGCAAATGAAGTCTTATATAACCATCTTACCATATCTCTAAAGTTAAGGTCGCTAAACATACATCTTAACATCACAAATTAGTGTACAAAACATTATGAAAAATGTATGAGTTAAGAATAATTAAAGGGATAAATATACAATGCAAAACATACTTAGAGGATATTGAATCGCCTATGGTAACCACCAAAATGAGATCTTAGGGCTGATGAACCTTCCCTCATATTACTTATAAAGAGTTAAAACACCTATAGCATAACTAACTATTGCATAAGTTATAATGCATAATCAATGAGGGGGATTGAAGAACTAAAACACTATTTATATGGTTAACACATAAACTCCCAACACAAGGTAAGCTCTCATGTTTAATGGAACCTCATGTTCCTCACGTGATGTGGCTTTGAGATGATTAAAACAAAATCAAAACATCTCTTTAAAATCAAATGAAAGATAGTAAAGGCTTTTTATATGATAAATAATAAAAACCATGTGAAACATAACCAAACTCCATTTTTGAAGTAAATAAGGATCCTAGGTCATTAAACCTTACTCTATTCTATTGTTGGAGTCATAAAATATCATAAAAAATGTTTCAAAAAGAAAGAAATCTCAAGAAGGAAAAGAAAATAAACTTTGTTAAAAATTATCTTCTAGGCAAATTGGTTTATACAACCCAATATTGAGGTTGTACAACCTAGATTGGGTGTTATATAACCTACCATGAAGGCTATATAGCCTCTATTTTTTAAAATTTAGAAAACAAAAAAAGAAAAGAGGGGGAAGAAGAAGATGGAGTTCGAGGAGTCCTAGATGTTTTTTAGTGATATCCTTGCCTCAAAAGGCACACAATGAGTCTAATATCCTACAAAACACTTAGGGAATACATACAAAATAAAGAGATTAGGTCTAGTTCTATCTCAAGAGTGATTAGAGTGGGTTAGGGTTTAAGGTTTCTATGTTAAGTATGCTTTGAGAAGAAATTTTGGCAAAGTAATCTTAGGGTTTCTAACCTGCTCCCCTCTTCAAATAAGAAGGGTATTTATAGGCATGGGGTGAGTGCACCAGACCTTACAATGGTTTTGGTCACACCCTAGATACATCCAATCAGAAAGAGAGAGAGATGGAGATGGAGAAGAATCTCTTAGAATTAGGGTTTGCATGTGGGCTATACATCCATCTGTCAGGGTAATGTAACCTTAGGGGTTAAGGGTGGATCAACTCTAGAGGAATCTAAAGGTTAGGGTTTTAGGATGAGTTGCACAACCCTATACTAGGTTGTATAACAAAGCTTGGTGGGTTGTACAACTAAGCTTAGTGGGTTGTACATCCTTGCTTAATGGGTTATTCAACCTATTAATCCTAGCATGTAGTTTTGGGCTTGGTCTAGGCTTAGTCTTGGGTTTGGTTTTGGGCTTCTCTAAGGTATCCTAAGGCCTTTTATTTCATTCTTTGTAAATTCCCTTTGCATTCAAAAGAATAGATTCAATGATTTTCATCATCAGACTTTCCATTTAGAGGTCTAAAATTTGATGATTTATAGTTTGCCCATTGCTTTGTATGGCTTGAAAAATAACATTTGAGAAATAACTGTTTGAATAAGTCTCAACAAAGCAAAGTAAAGAATGTAAACATTAGTAAGGATACTTAAAGATATAAGTCTTTAGTAGCTCCTCAAGCAGGTATTAAAGTCATTATGATAGCTTTCTAATAGGTACTAGGTGTTTTAATAGCTCTTTAGTAGTTTTCTAGCAGGTATTAAAGTGGTTCTAGCACTCTTTAGCAGGTACCAAATGTTTAACAACTCTTCAATAGCTTTTTATCAAGTACTAAAGAGGTTCTGATAGCTCTCTAGCAAGCACTAAGTATTTTAATAGCTCTTTAGTAGCTTTTTAGTTGGCACTGAAGTGGCTTTGACAACTCTCTAGTAGGTGCCAAGTGTTTTGACAGCTCTTTAATAGCTTTCTAGTAGGTACTAAAGTGGTTCTGACAGCTTTTTAATAGGTACCAGGTGTTTTGATAGCTCTTCAATAGTTTTCTAGTAGGTATTAAAAAGGTTTTGTTAGCTTTCTAACTACACTAGGTGTTTTGGCATTGGATAATTGGTCTTTTACAATCACTGGTGCTCTTGTATTTCTTTATGAGTGCTTTAGTCTTTCTAATAATGATTCTAGCTTAGGGATGCTCTTGGGTGGTTCTTGTGTCATTTGGGACCTTCTAGCATTTGTAAAATTGAGTCCATATCCTTATAGCCCTTCTAGTTGTCCTGGGGGTTTGTTCTTTTCTCAAGGTAATAGGCATAGGCCTAGATGCTGTGGAAAATGCTTCCTTAAGTTTTGCCCTTTTTTGGAGAAAGTAGTTTTTCTTCAGAATATTGCAGACACCTTAAAAGGGGGCAAGTTTGTCATTGAGGGGTATTTTGGTGATTTGACTTGAATTAGGAAGTTAGGGCTTTCTTAAGGTGTTATAAAAGTAATGAGGGCATTTTGGTAATTTAACCTTTATGGGACTCTTTGGAAAGCTAATGTTATTTTAGTAAATTGGTCGCTTTGAGGCTCCTTGGGAAGTTAGAGCTACTTTGGTAATTTAGATATAATTAGGCTTGAGGAGAGATTGCGGGTATTTGATAATTTGGGTGTAATTGGGCTTAAAGAGATGTTAGTGTATTTTAGTAATTTAGGTGTAATTGGGCTTGAGGAGAGGCTACGGGTATTCTATCAATTTATGTGTAATTGGGCTTAAAGAGAGGCTAGGGTATTTTGGTAATTTAGGAGGCTTGAATAGTTAAAAGAATTTAGGTCGAATGGCCTAGGGGAAAAGTTTGGCTCTCAGAGCCCATCTCGCCTTACCCTATTGTCAAGTGGTTTTATTGCCCAGTGTATGGATGTAGAAACTAAAGGTTTGTACAAAGTAGCCAAGGTTGTATAACCTTAGTTCCACTATATAAACCCTTTTGAAAGGGACCTTCTCATTTGCACTATTCATTTTCTCTCTAAAGCTATGGACTTAGTTGTTAGATTCCTTTAGCCTTTCGGGTGATTACCATAACCAAGTACCATGATGATGAGATGTTTAACGTCCTAGAGGAGTTTCTTGATAAGGACATCATGACCTTAAATGCCCTGGAGTAGCTGTGATCTCAGTAGGGATTTACATGGGTAAGCCCATTTGAAGGGCACAACAACAAAGTTGATTACGCCCAACTTTTCACTAGTTGGTGACACACCAACAGTTTGCAACCTGTAGCTTCATCTTGTAGGAGTCGCCTCGGGAGCGATAAACATTCTTTTTCCAACTTTTTATTTAATTTTTTGTGTACCCTTGTCATTGTAGATTTAGGTGCTGCCTTGTAATTTTCCTTTTTGCCTACAAACATTAGGTTAGCTTATAAAATATTTGAAAATAAATTCTATGTCACGCACCCTTTATTCTTAATGAAATTTACTTTCTATCGGTTTGGTATGTTGTTTTTATTTGTGTTCACTTTAGGCTTTATTCTTAGACTTGCATAAAGAAACCCAAAATTAATTTATGGAGTAATTCATGAGCACTTAAGATGCATACCTTCATTCATTTTTTCCTTGTGAATTTGCTAGTATATGGTGCTTTATTTGCGAATGTTGGATTTTTTTGAGAAAACTCTCTCTATAATTTTCCATCAAAGCTCATGAACGAACCCTAACAACTAGGATCTGTTGCTTTTTTACCTTTTAGTCTCGATAATTACATGAAAAATAAGTAGGCATGCATATTTTGTTATTCGTTGATTTTTTTCTTTTGCAGGGTATCGTTGCCTTCTAGAAGGGAAGCGGTGCTATAGGTCTTGCTGAGGAGTGTCATCGTACCCTATATCTTTAAGTGTTAGCTTGTCTAGAGGGGATTGAGGTTTGGACTTTCTTGTAGATGTTGCTAGATAAGGCATCGAGGATCGATTCGTCAATGAGACACACACCGCTAAAGCGATGGATGGATACAACTCACACCTTACATCTACCTATGAATGGTGAGGTCATTATCACACATAGGGACTTCTCTTTCTTGATTGGGTTATGGTTCATAGGTATTCCTTTGCCCACAGATTTTGGTGTGCATGATTTAGTACTTCAGAGGGACCACTTACTAAGGGTCTTTTGTAACATCCCTATCCCTATTTATTGGAATTATCACATGAATATAGTCATTGCATAAATGATATGAAATCTCACACGAACATATGCACAGGATAAATAATCATTTAGACATGTGAATTGTAAAAACATAACAATGACAATTGCACTGTTGCATTTGGGATGCTTGAACATATATGCAGTGTTTGCATAGTTATATGAAAAATTATTTCATGTTGTGTGCTTATTATGGCATCATAAATAATGGTGTTTGAGAGCTCATCTAAAAGTATAAAGAGCATTTAGAAATTAGAGGATGGACAAAGGTGATGAAGGAATGAAGAAAAGGGACTAAAAGCAAAACTGTTTAATTTTCAACCAATAGGATCAAGCCACCAATCTTTTGTCCTATTAAAGTAAGTATACAAATTATAATGGGCTGGTAAAAGAGGAGATAAGGTCAAAATACACCAGATGAAAGAGAGAGAGAGCTAAGAAAGAAATGAAGAAAGGAAGAAGAAGAAGAAGAAGAAGAAGGAGAGGAAGAAGTGTGAATTGCCTAAGGTTTTTCAATTCTGGGATAGTAGGTAAGTAATTTATCTTCTTCTCAACTAAAATTAACCTCTCATGACATGTTAATCATGCATGGTTAGTGAGAATTATGGAGTAATTGAGGTAGAGCTCTTGGATGGAAGTTGTAATCCAAGAGAACAAGAGCTGATTCTATTGATTTTACTATTAGAGCATAATTTTTCACCCATGATTTCATAACCCTAGAAAAGGATTGAGAAAAGTGCAAAACATGAAAGTTACAGCCTTATGTCTTATATAAATGCATATGAAACAGTTTTACTTGATTATGTGTGTGTGAAGAGATATGGCTCCTTCATCAGGACTGGGTAAAAAACGAACCTAGATGATCTCAGTCTTCTGTTTTGTTATATTTTGATGAGTTTATATTCTGATTTTGACAGAGTGCAAAACATGAAACTTGTAGGGTTACATTCCCTCTAAATATCAGCTAAGCAGTTTTGATTAATTTGTTGTGTGGAAAGAGATATGGCTCATTGATTGGAACTGACTCTGCACCCGGATGACACACTACCTTTCTTTTAATTTGGTTTTCCAAGAATTTGATGACCATAGACTTAGAATTTGATGATGGACTAAGTTGTATATTTATGTCTGATCTACATACCTGTGAAATATTGTTGCCAAATCCAGCATGGTTGCTGAGATATTGTCCCTTTATCATGACTGGTTGTCAACATGTTATGAACCTACTTGCCCCGAGATTGGTCCTTTGTTTTGGTGACCTTATAGACTGAA
>CATIWR010174375.1:0-15256 GCA_949677035.1 Omphalea diandra
TGTCAAACACTTGCAAATTATAGGAAGATGGACCAATAGGTCCCAAATCATATGTTACATGAATCACATGAATATCCCAGGAGCAATGTTTGCCTTGCTCGGTCACGACAAAAACAAAGCTATTGCATTTGCACTTGCATAGTCAATTATTCTACTTGCAATGTATCTTGATGATATTTGATTATAGATTATGCCATGAGAATTTGATTGTTGTTTTTATTCATTGAGTCGCGACTCACCAAATCATAATTATTTTTCAAATACTAAAGCATAGAGTTTGGACATATTGGTACATAAAGTTTTGCATAGAGACACATGGAACACAGGTCGTCGGCTGAATTCCAACTCTCTCTCCGTGTGTCATGTACATACATTTGATAGGAACTCGTTATGGTCACTCGTCCTAGCATTAGTTAACACATGTGTACATTAAATACATATGGAATTATATATGTATGATGAATAAACCTTAATGTGTATGCATTTCTGAACATGAAATGCCATGATTTGCAACTAAAGACGATAGTTACAGTTGGTGGTATCAGAGGGTTCAAGCACACGCGGGGCAGACGTGCAAATCCCAGTGTGTATGACATCGCGGGGCCGACGGGCAAATCCCAGATGTTGAGTGCTATTATAAGTACCAGCTGTAGCCACGTTGTGACGTTACAAATTGTAGTATCAAAGCTGATTTACAAATGAGAACAATGGATGTCACAGTTATTAGTTTGACAAATGAATTTAGATGTTACAGTTTTGGTATCAGAGAGGGCTCAAGCATACACGGGGCAGACGTACAAATTCGGGTGTGTATGACATCGTGGGGCCGATGGGCAAATCTCGGATGTTGAGTGCTCTGATAGGTATTGATTGTAGCATTACAGATTGTGGACATGAATAGTATGAGTTTTGTAAATGAGCACAGTTATCACAATTTATTGGTATTAGAGCAATATGAGTTCTGACAAATGAATATGGTTGTTGCAGTTTATTGGTATCAGAGCCATATGAGTTCTGTCAAATGAATTATAGTTATTATAGAGCAAATATGAATATGATTGTTACATGTCGTGTTCCAATTGAAAATGTTTAGCTGAGCTTTTTTTATCATAAACTTTCTTGAGATAATCCCACATAGCTTTGGTTGTCTTATACTGTCGCAAATTGACAGCAATAGCCAGTTTCATAGTCTGCAATAACCAACTCTTGATTTGAGCATCTTTGGCATCCCAATCAATAGCTTTGGTGGGATCAACAGGCCTAGAGTTGGTTCCATCAATGTGTCCCCATAGTTCCTTCCTTTGAACATAAATCTGAAACTAAAATTCCCAGGCAAGATAATTCTTACCAAAGAACTTGATACAAGCTATTTCTATTTTCTCCATGACTAAAATTCTGAAAGAAATTACATAAAAAAAACAGCTCAGAAGTTCAAACTAAGAAGCTATCACCCATTTCCAAGAACTAACCAAAAAAAACTCACAATCTCACCAAATAAGAGAGTGACTCTGATACCATAACAAAGAAAGACACAAACACAGATTTTGGGTGAATAATTAGATCCCAAAACTATGAGCTCTCTCTTTTATATATAGGTCAGATACAGTCAATCAAATCCCATAATTACAACACTAATTTCTCTCACTCAAATCCCATGATTACATCACTAGTTTCTCCTAATCAAATCCCTTAATTACAACACTAATTTCTTTCTATTTACAACAGTAAAATTATCCCTCAAAAATCAACCAAATCCCATAATTATAACATTAATTCTTTCCTATTTACAATAATAATAATATCATTTAATTGATGCTATTATGCCCCAATTGTAGCCCCCAATTACAGCAAAAAATAATAGATTTATATAGTTGACATTATCCCTTAATTATAGGAGATAAATATTCTACAAGATATCATTGACATTATTGACAAGCTGAAGAGATGCAAAAGTAAGAAAATGAGAGCCTAAATTTAAGATTTTCTTAAAGAGGTGCCCTCCCCAAAAGAGGAAGTAGTGGAAACATGGAAAGTAGGAATAACAGTTAGTTTAAGAAAATTGGGATGATTCAATTATTATTGAAAAAAATTAGAGACAGAGAGAGTCAAGAAGCAACTGAAGTGGTACCAAAAAAGGGTTCAGGTATAATTGTTGAATAATAAATGCCATCTCATGAACATCAGATAACTGAATGAAATTAGAAAAAAATATATTATTAGGAAATGGGTTAGCGATAAGAAGATTAATTTCTTAGCTCTCTTGGATACAAAAATCGAGACCTTAATAGTTGGGTTATCAGAGCAAATTGATGCAAGAGTTGATGTTGGTTTTAAGGTTGTTAATTCAAAAATGGTAATTTAGGAAGGATTCTTTTCTCTTGAGAAGTCTTTCTTCAAGTCTAGAAGAGTCATTAAAGGTAGCAGATGGTGTTTGATCTCTGGCGCATCATTGCTTCTCATCTAAACTGTGTTATTTTTTATGTTTATGCACCTACTCTCATCATGTTTGGAACTAGATTTTGGATGTTAAACATGATTTTTGTGAGCCTTGGCTACTTTTGGGAGACTTCAATAAAGTTCTTAATTTGGAGGATAAAAGTTATGGTCTGGATTCTAGTATCAAAATGACTGAATTCAGGAATTTTATCAGTAGTAGGGCCTTATTGATTTGCCTTTAAAAGGTAGAAAGTTTATTTGGAGTAATTGTTGTAGCCCAAGGTGTATCGATTGGGCATTTATGGATCCAGAGTTTCTAAATTCTTTTTGAAACTTATCTCTATGAGGTCTTAAAAAAGGTCTTTTTGATCACTATCCATTGCATTTGGAAGACGCTCATATCAATTAAGGTCTAAAACCCTTCAAATTTTTTGATTACTGGATGTCTTCACCATGTTTTATTGATATGGTCATTGGATGATGGACGTAATGCATGATCCATAAAAAACTCAAAGTTGTTAAATCTCTTTTGGCTAAATGAAATGCAAATTCTTTTGGTAGTATTCAAAAAGAGATTTCATCCGTTACAGACCAAAAAGATGCTATAAATAGGAGTATTGAAGCTTCACCAAGATGATATTTCTAGAAGGAGATTATTAATGATGGAGCTTTTGGAGAAATACAAACAAAGGCAGCTCTTTCTGAATAAGCAGTCTTGGTGTAAGTGGATTTAGCGGCAACAGTAAGGGCTTGTTTGGATTGATGGTTTATAAAGGGTTGGAAGGGTTATTAATGGAATCAAATGGATGAGTTTGGTTTGGAAAGAAAGTGTTAAATTATATTTATATTTGGGATGGTAGAAATTGAGATAAATGATTTGAGATTAATTTTGTTTGTTTACAATCGAATGAAATGAAATGTTAACTTTAAATTGACAAAAAAACCCTTGCATATACTAATTCAGCAAATTAAATGATTTTAAGTTAATTATATTATGCAAA
Organism: Omphalea diandra; assembly: GCA_949677035.1. Classification (NCBI taxonomy): domain Eukaryota; kingdom Viridiplantae; phylum Streptophyta; class Magnoliopsida; order Malpighiales; family Euphorbiaceae; genus Omphalea; species Omphalea diandra. Next base: position 3,438 of record CATIWR010174375.1, read on the forward strand.
TAAATTATGTTAAATGAATGTTTAAGAAATTTAATTAAATCATATCAAGGGTATTGATTTATTTAAGTTCACTTAAGTTAATGATTAATTTAATTTAATTAAGAAAATTATATGACTTGATTTAATCTAACTTATTTAATTATGAGAAATTAAATTCTTATATGAGAATAATTTTATTAATTTTGAGGAATCATATCATTTATGAGAAATATTTCATGCCATGAAAATAATTAATTATGAATGATTTGTTATTTAATTTAAATAAATTTACTGTTAATTTATTTAAGTGAAAATATTATATTTATATTTATATTTATATTTAAGAGAATTAATATAAACATATTAATTTATATATTTTATGAAAATTTATTTAATTATACTTGAAGAATTTAATTTTATGAAAATTAAATATTTTGGATATAAATTTTAATTATAGAAATTTTGATTATTATATTAGTATCATTTTGATTATTATTATCATTAAATTAAAATAAAAACAAAAAATAAAAAAGTTTAAAATAAAAATATGTTTTGTCCAAAAGCCCTTCATTTCCAAATCTTACAAAAACACTACAATTTAAAGTATTTTAATATATGGATTTGGATGGATTTAAAAGAGTTTAAAAAACTTTTGAAGACTCATTTATTCCTCTCTAATATCTCTTATTCAAACATAAAACTATTTTATAAATTATCTCATTCCGTTTCCACCCTTAATCCAAATAACCTCGTAGTTTTATCCGATTAATATATTTTGGTGGATTCATCCTGGTAGAGTCAAAACCCTAGCTTTTTTCCGTCTGCGTTAAAATCAATGGCACCGAAACGATCAACTCCATTGGAAGATCCACCAGCTGTTTCTTCCTCTGAAGAAGAGGAAGAAACCTCCAGTGGAGAGGAAGGAGAAGAAGAGGAAGAGGGATCTTCTGAAGAAGAAGAAGCTCAAACTCAGCTGCAAAAACGCTCTGCTCCCATCACGCATACGAAACCAGCCCCTCAGCAAGATGAGCCCGAGTCTGACTCGGAATCTGGTTCTGATTCTGAATTCGAAGATAAACCAGCCAATAATGCAACCGTCAAGCCCATTGCTTCTAAGCCTATGGAGGTTAGTCGAATCACTACCAAGTCTAGATCCAAACGTTCAGTTTCAACTGCAGCTGCCACGAAATGGACGGCAGCGACCAAGCGAGGCAGTGGAACTGATCGGGATGTGAAGGACTCAAAGCGTTCCAAAAAGAAAGATTTGGAGTCGGATGGAGTTGATGAAAAGTCTGAGGATAAAAAGAAACTCTTTCAACGTCTCTGGAGCGAGGATGATGAGATTGTGGTATTAGAAGAGTGCATCCATTTTATTGAAAAGAAAAGAACTGACCCTGCAAAGGATATGGTTTCTTTTTTTGATTCCATCAAGAAATTGCTGCATTTTGATGTTTCTTTAAACCAATTGAAGGATAAGGTGGGAAAGTTAAAGAAGAAGTTTGAGAATCATGTGAGCAAAGGGAAAAATGGTGAAGATAAGACATTTTCGAAACCTCATGACCAAAAATTATTTGATTTATCGAAAAAGATATGGGGTAGTGGAGGAGTATTGGCATTGAGTGATAAGTCGAATGGCAAAGCAAAGAGTTTGCGGGAATTGAAGGAAGAATTAGGTGTGGGTGTGGAGAAGGAGGAAAGCAATTCTGGTCTGAAACAGGTGAAACAGTTTGACAAGAGTTCAAGTGTTGCAGGAATAGCAGGTATGGCAGGAATTGAGAACTACGTGTTGAAGAGGGGATTGGATATTTTGGACGGAGCTAAAAAAGCTGAGATGGAAGAGAAATGGAGGAAGTTGCATGTGGCGGAGCTGGAGTTGTTTCTGAAGCGGAATGAGCTGATAAGGGAGCAGACAAAGCTGATATTGGCGGAATATGAGACTGAATAGTATTAGGCTTTTGGCAAGGTATAATTGAGAATTATTTTATTGAATTGGCATTTTATGTTGGATTTATATTCGGTTATTACTTGTACTTCGTGTTTCTTGGGTTTATGCCAGATAAGTACTTACTCTCCTTGTTTAGTGTTTGGTAATTATGTGGCCTTTTAGTATGAGATAATCCATTTGAAACTAAAGCTTTTGCCTAGTGATTTTCTCTTACGAATTTCTCTGCTTGAATTGTTCTTTTGTTGGCTGATGTTCTTCCGCCTCTAAGTTAGCTTTCATGTTTAAATATGGAGCCTAAAGCTTATTGTATCATAGTTTTTTTTTTTTTGGGCAGATGTTTCTTTTGCATGAGTAAACTATTAACTTGTTCAGAAGAAAAAGGGAATGAGTTATTCAAACATTAGTTTCTCTTGCAAAACTTTGTTTTAAATTGCTGTCTGTTCCAGAATTTTGTGCGAAGCCAAGCTTAGTAGTTTTCTATTGTTGGTTTGAATAACATTATAATCCTTGTTTTTAGTACCCCACAGTCTTTCTAAGCTTGGTAGAATTCCTTTTCCCAATATCTGTATTCACTTTTGCCTTTGTTCAATGAATTGTCAATTCAATTGGTTTTAGTGTAAATAGATATGGTAATTATCTGTTTATCAGTTGTCTATCATTTGTTCTATGAATTGTCCATAAACAGATATTGGAATTATGTTGCTTTATCAAGTTATCTGCTTGCATAGTTGTTAAAGGTGAAAGGGGTTCTGGTGCCTAGGCACAAGGTGCAACCACATACCTGAGCAACATTTGGGCAAAAAAAATTATTATTTATAAAATTTCAAAATTATTTAAATGTCTAACATAAAAAATTAATATTCAACCTTTATAAAAAAAAAAAAAAAAAACATTATTGAAGAAATTAGTCTATGTAAACAAATTAAAAGAATTTAACAATTTTCATAGCATAATCTTGAGTAAACAAATTAATCACTGAGAACAAATTTTATGCGTTGTATAACATAAAATATAATTAAAATAAAAAATAATTCAAAAAAAACTGCTTGGTATTTTAGGTACTTCTGAGTTTTGAATTTAAATTAAATTCCAAGAAACATAGATGCATGGTATTAGAGCAAAAACTTGCACCAACAGATCACTACATTCCATTGTCTGACAAAAGGAAAGATTCACTGACTAATGCAACTGATTGATAAGAATTGCTAGGTCATCGTTTTTCAAAACTTTGTTGCTCTGCAAATGCCCTACAAATTGCCTGAGTACAGAAATATAGAATCTCTGTAAACACAGTACGTATATACCACAATCCAAACTAACCCCTACTACCCCCTATACCATATAAGAAGCTAAGTGGTAACTGTGAAAAGAAAAAAAAAAGGCAGAAATAAAAAAGAAATACAGCAGCAGTTTATGTTAGGAGAGAGAAAAAGTGAAAACCCATAAAAGACATCAAGGAGGGAGATTTAAGGTGCATGCACACTGGAAATGGAAGGATCAGCTTCTGTTGACGTAAAAGACGGTGTTCTAGTAAGATTCCAGCAAATTTTCGGCAACAGAGATGGCCATTCTTGCAACTTTTTGGCATGTCAATGCTGGATTTGGATAGAATCAGGGATATTCCTAGTCAAATTATGGTGGTCTTTACAACTGAAAAACTCGCCGAAGTTGAAGTTTTGGGAGGCATGCCCTTTCTATGCCTTGCACCTTTGTTAGGGCACACGGCCAAAAGGCGCACCTGAGTGATGTCGCCTGCCTTTGGCCTTCAGATGCATAGGGCCGTGCGCCTTTAACAACTATGTCTTCTTGACTATAACTTTATGGTTTCTGATAGTGACTTTATGTTAGTTTTTGTTGACTGATTGCTTCTGCCACTAAGTTAACTTTTATGTTCAAATATTTGACCAAAATCTTATCTTATCGTAGTTATTTTGTTAGCTAATGTTTCTTTTCGAGATGAGTAAATTATTAACTTGTTCAATACATGTTATAACTTCACAGTTGTAAGAACTAACTAGTTAGCTAAAGTGCTAAACTATACTTTAAACTGCTCTCTCCTCTCAGTTTCGCCTAAAACCAAGCATAGGAGTTTAACGTTGAAGGTTTAAATAACTTACTATAATCCTTGTTTTTCGTACCTTCTGGTCTTTCCAAACCTGGTAGAATTCCATTCTTTCCCAATATCTGTATTCTGTTTTTCCTTTGTTCTATGAACTGTGCATCAATTGTCTGGAGGTGGAAGTGTGCTGGGCTGTAGACGACCTGTAGGTGTTCACTACTCTTATTATCTTTGATGGCTTGCTTATCTATTGTCTTTGGGTCAAAATTCTTTGTTATATTTTGATAGCCTCATTATTGGTGGTTGAGTGGGTTGTTTTTCTTTTATTGTCGCATGGTTGCCTGACTTTTTGTCAATCTGACTTTTATGGAGTTAATGGATCTGACATTTCTTCATGTGCTGGAAATTTTTCATTCATTGTAAACAAGATCTCTGCAGAACGTTAGAGATGGCTTGTTAATGATGTTATAGGTTGTAATGTTATCTCGTCTGCAAGGAAGTGATTCTAATGACAAGATGAATAATGTATCTCTGGAACTGAGTGGACCAAACTCTGGCTGCGTGAAGCTCATAAGTTTTGCTATTCTAGGTTGTTATTTCTCTCACATGGTCCTGGTCTGCTGTTATGTTTCATATCTTGGGCGATGAGATATTTTCATTTTTTTTTTCCCTTAATTTTCTTTAAGTTGCCAGTAGGGTCATTAATTGTTAAATTGGTGGATATCAAATGGATGATTTTGGAGAAGAGCGTAGGCCCTTGATGCAATGCAAATCCAGAGTTGTTTAAGCAATTTATGTTTGGTGGATTAAGGTTTATTATTTGGTGACTGAATAGGAGAATGCGTTGTTGACGTTTTGTGAATTTAAAAAATTTCTTCTTAGTTGAGGTGTTTGATTAGATTTTTCCAGTACTTTGAGTTAGGCCTTGCCAACAACCCCACCCCCCCCCCCCCCTCCAATTAATCAGTCCATGTTTAGCGCACTGAACGAATAGAAAATGGCTATCAGCTGCCTTTTAATCATCCAATCAATCCAAAATAATCCACCTTTGTTTAGCTCAATTTTTGAAGGGAACAAATGTTTAATGGTTATTAAGAATGGATGATTTTGCTAGCATCTTGAGAAACTCTATAGATTGTGCTGGTGAGAGACGGTGATTTTGGGATGGCTTAACGAAGGAACAATCATGTTTTTGATGCGTTTGGATCCTTCAAAATGCTTTTAGAGTTTCAAATTGAGGGACTATAAAACCAAAGATTATATTGGAATTAATTAAGTTTTTATTGAAATGTTATCTATTTTAATATAATTTTCGGGTTTATCATTCTTATATATATATATATATATATATATATATATATTGATTGAATGAATAACATTTCTTTATAAAACTAATTATTAGTTTAATTTTGAAATTTATAATCATTTAAAATATCTATACTATATTTAGGAAAATATTTTTTAGATATAAAAGGATATTGAATTTTTTTTAATATGACAATAATAATTTTAAGGTATAAATATTAATTGAATGAATACTTTTTCTTCATAAAACTAATTGTTAATTTAATTTTTAAAATTTATGGCTATTTAAAATAATTGAAATAATGGATAAAACTATTTATATTTTTAAGTTAATGTTGTTTTATTTTAAAATATTTAAAAAATTAAGATAAATATAATTTATGTATTTATATCATATATAAACGTGATTAATCAGGGCAAATTTTTTTGAGCAGAAAAAGCTATAAAACTTTTTTAAATTGATAACAATAGCTTTAAATTATAAATTTTAATTGGATGAATAATATTTATTTATTATATTTGATGAAATCTATACTATATTATTCATAAAAATGATTAATTAGGAACAACTTTTCTAGATATAAAAAGGTATAAAATCTTATTAAAATTGACAATAATAATTTTAAGTCATAAATTGTAATTAGATAGATAATTTTTTTATTAAATTAATTATTATTTTAATTTTTAAAAATTATGATTATTTAATAATGAGCAATGAAAACATCTTGTTTATTTATTGATGTTATTTTATTTAACTTTGTTGTTAATTTTTTATAATTTTTATTTAGTTTTTAAATTTAATTTTTCATTATTGTCTTAATTTTCGTATTCACTTATCAATAAAAGATTATATTTATTACAAAGTTTATTTTATATATTTTAGAAAAATTTTAATTATTTATAACTTTATCTAATTTATTCTCTTTATTTATATGAATTTAAAATTAAAAAATAATTTATTCTTTTTATTTATATAAATATAAAATTAAAAAATTAACTTATTTATACGAGTAAAGTGAGAGTCGAAAAGAAGGTTTCTGGTGTCGCGTTCAATATTCATCTTGATAATAATTACTGTGGAAGGACCTAATTAATAAAATTTGCCACTCGACCTTAAAAAAAAAAAAAAAAAAAACTTTTCCACAAGAGTGAGATGGAAGGACCTAATCTCTATGATCAAAGTTGGCGCTTCCAAAAATTCACTGAAGACCTATTGGGCACATCCAAATCCTAACATAAATTCATTAGAAAGAAACTTGCTTGTTCACGAACATTAAAAAAATTTAATTCTGAGGGGATTAACATATCAGCAAGTATTAAGAATCATTTATAATATTCTCTGTCTAGATCCAAAAAAAAAAATTACAAATTTCTCAGATTTTATTTGATTTTCTCAAGCATCTTGACAATCTCAGCCATGGTAGGTCTAACAGAGGGATCTGTTTCTAGGCACATAAATGCAATTCTGAATACATTATTGATCTCATCCATTTGAACGCATTTCAGGCTGCTATCGAGTACATATTCTTCCTTCTTATCTTCAACAACCGCCTTCACCTGTTTCGGGTTTCAACTTTAGCAGAACTGTTTTTGAAATAATAAATGATGTAAACTATCCATAAATGAATTATTGGGCAATTTCAGATGAGGACTGCAACAAGTAATTGTTGATGTTCACTATCCACTTGAGTTTGGACTTACCCATGTCACAAGTTTTGTTCCTTCCTCAAAGAAAGCTTCATCTGTCGGTTTCTTTCCGGTCAAGAGTTCTAGCAGCACAACTCCGAAACTGTAAACATCACCTTTTGTAGTGGCCTTCCCTGTATCAAAGTACTCTGCGGGAGAACATGATGTAGCACATCAGTTAAGGAATCACTAGAAATAGACGGACTGGTATGATTTATTTTTTATTTGTACCAGGAGCTAAGTATCCAAAAGTTCCAGCTGGAAAAGTTGAAACATGAGTCTTGTCACATTCCATCAACGTTGCCAATCCGAAATCAGATATTCGAGCTTCCATGTTCTGATCCAGCAATATATTGCTGGACTTAATGTCTCTGTGGATTATGTGGGGGACACAATCATGATGCAAGTATGAAATTCCTCTTGCAGCACCTAGTGCAATTTTATATCTTGATTGCCAATCCAACGCCTTCTTGTCTATTGATCTATCTGTATAATAATCCATTTTAGTATCACAAGAAATCAATCAACTTACATTTAACTACATCTGTAACTTCTGAAGCTAATTCTGTGTGCATACCACGCAGGATTCCATCTAAACTCCCATTAGGCATTAACTCATATATAAGGAGATTGTAGTGAGGTGCAGTGTAATATCCGTGAAGAGTAACAATATTCCTGTGCTTAATATCTCCCATTGCCTTCAACTCTCTCTCAAAACCTCGATCCCGCTCTGCACTTCCTCTGTTTAGTCTTTTCACGGCGAAGACGATGGTATCATCTACGGTCAATCTATACACAGTTCCATGTCCTCCTGAGCCAATGATGTCCTCATTGCTCAATTTTAATGTCTTTTTCAGGAGCACATCAGATGATACGGACTGCATCACTGGAGACTTGAACATAAACATCTTCCCTCCTGTGGTTGGCAGAATGACACACTGTCAATGTTATTACTCAATTTTGTTAGTTGTCAGATGCTATATTCGAAACAAGCAAAGCCAAAACTGTTACCTGAGAAGCCATCTTCATAGGCCAAGTGCTTTCTTTTCCATCTCTTATAAAGAAGGACGGAAATGATTATCTTGGATATAATGAAAGCAATGCAGCATACCGTAATATAGAATGCTATATTTTGAGGCTTGCCCATTTACACTTCTACACAGACAAGTTGAAAAACTGCATTGAGAAAAAAAAAATTCAACTTTAACCCATCCGCCATGTGATCAAGACGTTGCTGATACTGCTAAAGGCAGCTAAGCCACCGAAGGAAAAAAAAACCCATTATCATTTAACTTGGCTTGCAAACATAAACATGTAAAAAAAGCATGATACAGGACAGCTTTTAGGAAGAAGCACTCTTCAATGGTATACTAAAATGATCGGCAACAGCTTTATTTTGTTTTTGTTTTAATTATATATATAAACAAAGATAGGCATATAGTTTTATCTTCCCATCACTTTTTCAAAGAAGCTGGATACAGCAGCTTTCTCTTAGAAGCTTTTTTTTTTTTTTGGGGAACAATCGGGAGAAGCAACATTCGAGTTATTTGAATGAACATAATAAACATGTAAAAAATTATACTTGAAAGCACTTACAAATGGAAGACATTATTTATAATAAAGAAATTAATGAAGAATAAGTTAAGAAATCCACCAACCTTATAAGTTACAAAGTCTCCAAACTTGTCATTGAATCTCCACTGGAATTGATTCTAATAAATTGAGGAAGGAAGGGGGAAAAAAAATTGTATGTCTTACATAACAAAGAAAAAAAGAAAAGTGTTTTTGAATAATGTAAAAGTTTGACAAATATCCAAAGTTTATTATGATTGTTATTGTATTAAAGGCCCTACCAATGCCGAACTTTATATCCGCCTATTTGGTTTTTTTGACATTTGGAGGTTCATTCGCCTCATGTCAGATTGTACACGTGACTGTGACTGCATTTTGTCATGCCGTAAATACCAATGTTTCTAAAATTAATAAATTAATTTGATTAATTTGATTTAATTGATTTAAAATTTAATAAATATTATTAAAATAATTTCAATAAATATAAAAATTTATAACTATGTAGTTAAAAATAAAAAAATATACTAAAAATTAATTTAAATCAAATCAAATCAAATTAAATATTAATTTAATTTTTAATTTTATTAATTTGAGCAATCAATTCGATTTAATCTTTAAAACATTGATTAATACATATACATAGAAGATGCCATAAAAAAGATTACTGGTGATTTCAATTTTTTTTTTTTCTGAGAAAGGCGATTTCAATTTTGTTGACAAAATGAGATTTTGATAATTGTGATTTTATTGACATAAATTATAAGTTAAATGATTTTTCTTTTTGAATGTGGATTTCATAAAATGCAATCATAAATTAGTAAAGGTGAGCATATATATATATATATATATATATATATATATATATATAGCAACGTTTTGTGCAGGAATTTATAAATTAAAATTTTTAAAGAAATATATAAATTAATAAATATGAAAACAGTTGAAATGTACAAAAAAAGATATACGATTTGTAAATGGTGTCAAATTTATTTCATAATTCTATATTTTGATGAGCAAAGTTTATTTATTTTTAAAAATATGACATGTTATGTGAAATTTAATTTTCATGACTTTTTAATAATATCAATTGCTTTTAAAATATATAATAAATTTAAATAAAACAACTAAGTGGTAAAGTATAATGTCATACTCAATTACTTAATTAAATAATTTTATAAAAAATTAAATAATAGTATAGTTATAATTGCTTAATTTTAAACATTAAATAATTATATTCATTAGTGAAAAAACTATTGCATTTTTTTTTTTTTTGTGTTTTTATAGTTTTATAACTATAATTAATAACATCATGTTATTAAGTATAATAATTATTTTAAATAATTCTAAAATTTATAAAAGAATAGTTTAAAAATACTTGTGTTGGACTAGACTAGTCAAATTCATTTTTTTATTTCAACAATATATATTGAAAGATTCTAATGTCATTTTTAAGTGTTGATCTTGCAGAAATTAAAAAAGAAATTTATTGAAAGTTAAATGAAAGTTTAAAAAGCCAAGTGTGGAAACTAACTCCAAAGTTGTGACCAAGAATCCTAGGTTGCAACTGCTACTTATCAACTCTTAACACACAATTAGTTCAGTGTAGTTTACGATCGAGGTTAAGGCAAATGTAGTGACCTTGATCTTTGAAATCATTTGGAGGGACTCTGGATGTTTAGTCAAATGAAGTCAAGAGTCAAAGAAAATAGTTGTCTATTCAAAGTCGCAATTGCAACTTTGGCATAGCGACCGTGAATCCCAAGAATCCAAGATCTCCAAAGTCCAATTTAGTTCTCGATGAGGATAGTGGCTAACCTCCTAGTTTGTGACCACTACTTTTAATATGGTCAAGAGGGATCTCACAACTAGTTTATGGACCAACCATTGATGACGTTTCACATGTAATTAGTCGTTAGACACAATTGAAAGTTGTAACTGCGACTTAGCAAAATCCAAAGCAAAAAGCAGCTTGCGACTGCGACTTTCTATTTCAACCATGGCATTCGTCTTATACGCATTTATTACTAGATTTTGTCACCAACTTTGAAGATATAAAGATAGTTTTCTTTGTAATGATTTTTTGGTGGAAGAAACCTATAAATACTCTACCAAATGACCTTAAATGTAAGAAAATAACTTTCATTATAGCTAACTATTGCAAACTTATTTGTCAACTCTCTCTCATTAATTTTTTGTAAGTGAGTTTTTAAGGTTTGGTGTAACCCATTAAACACTTTTGGGATTGGGTTTTAAAATGATCATTATAAAGAAAACTCTTATATAAATTAAGTGTGAGTTTTGGGGAAGCACTTGTAAAGTTGTGTGTGAGTCTTTTAAAAAACATATTATAAAGTTTGGTGCGAGCTTGTACAACACCATTTAGTGTTAGTGAAATAACCAATTGAAAAATTGGGAAGTGAATGTAGGATTTGTTAACATCTGAACCACTATAAATTCTTTGTGTTTTCTATTCTTCTACTCTTTCTTATAAGCTTGCTTTCCTAACCTTGTCTCTAAATTTTAAAATTTTTCACATTGAACCTCTTTTTTTATGCATAAGGGTCAACATTTGAAAAACTCACCTAACGACAAATGATTTTTTTTTTTTTTTTTTGCAAGTTTTAACATTATTAGATTAAACTCAACAACACAAATGGAAAAGTAAAATATGAACAAAAAAAGGAAAATCAATATATAAATAATTTTGATTAAAATTTGTTTAATACAATGTTCTACCATTTGTTAAGCTCAGAAGTCATTTATTAATTTAACTATTTAATAAATAAATAATTGATCTTTCGGGATTCACATCGTTTGTGAAAAATATTTGTGCGGGTTAAATAAATAATTGGTCATTCGGGATTCCACATCGTTCGTGAAAAAGTATGTGTGTGGGTTGGTATAGTATCTCTCATTCATGGAAATTGAGTAGGTTGGTCCTTCGGGATCTCTCACATCAGTTGTGAAAAAGTGTGTATATGTTATATATATTAACATATCGTGACAAAATTGTTATGATTTTGTGAATGAGTATGTCATATTTTTAATGTTTGTGTGTCTATTTGTATATATTAATTAAAAAATAAATAAATAAGAATTTTATTAATTTGACAAGTAAATTTATATAATTAAAATTATAAAAATAAAAATATATTAATTTAAATTATAAAATAATAATTTTTAAAAAATATTATTCATTCAATTATATATTTTTATATTAAATATTATAATTTTATTAATATCTATAAATTTATTTTAAATAATATATTAAAT